>CM064575.1:79009990-79098731 GCA_032716605.1 Paralithodes platypus | reverse complement strand
GAGAGGTGTTGTACATAATTAAAGGTAAACCCCAAAAATATCAACTTTAGAAATCACCCCAATAAAATCTTCCCACAATATTATCCTCCCCTTTTCCCTTCAGAAGAGGTCAAAACAAATGCCCAGTCACGTGGGGAATGGGGGGAGGGGGGGGGGGGAATTACTTTCAAACCTTACCCCACCAGATGTGACCCCCATCACATACATACATACATAACTAAATACATAACTAAATACTGTACATAAACCATCAAGACAGATAAAGATAAGTACATGACTACGATTTCATATCCATTTATCGAATACTGGATATCAATCGAATCATGCACTCAAACCCAACTGCACACTGAATAGCCTAATGTTTAAGTAAAAGGAAAGCACAAACAAACATGCGTGGGAAGGGAAAGGAAGTGAGTTAGTGACAAGGACAGACAAGACACAGGTTGGACAGAGGAGAGGAAACAGAATGTAAACATATCCTCTTAGAGTCATCCTTCCTGCCTCTGTTGGAAAAGGTCGTGTTACTTTGGGGAAGGTTGAAGGCGATAGCTGACTCTCTTCAGTCCCCCTGTCATGGGTTTGTTATTGTTTTCATAAGTAAAGAGGATAGGAAGAACATAATGGATTAACTTAAAGGTTTGAACGATTTTGATTTGAACCTTATAGGACATTTAGTGTGTTTATTATGTACGTGTAAACTTAATTAAATTGTTAGTTCAATTTACTTGTATACAAACCTACAAATACTACGCAATTTGTACACACACACACACACACACACACACACACACACACACACACACACACACACACACACACGAGTATACTCTACACTCATGTGTATTCCTGCACTTTTCAATACAAACTACAAATAAATAACTATAATATAATACAGATATAAACTAATAAATAAACAAAGTACACGACAACCTAACCGCTCCAATGTAGGCAGGTGGGGAATAATGAAAACAGGTATTTTGGTTTTCCTATTAAACGATACCAGCCACTTTCACTGTTGCCAATAGGCCTTGCCTAACTCTTTGGTACTTTACATTTTATCAGTATTTTCCCTAAACCTGTACCCGGATGAACACGGATGTTTCAATATACCCTCTGACGTCTATAGATCCTTCCTAAGCTGAATAAAATCGTCTAATTATACCCGAACAAAACTGTAAAATGCGTCGCAATCCTCAAGGAGCCAAGTGCGGGCGAAATAATTTGGCGTACTTTTCCTATAAAAGGTAAATGATGTGTCTACGAGCCCTCTGACTTCTTAGATCCTTCCTGATATGAGTAAAATCGTCTAACGACAGCCAGACTAACACTGCTACACAATGCGTTGGGGTCAAGGGCGCGCAGAATAATCGTTTGGCGTAATAGTTCCTACAACAAGACTGTCGAGGGGAAGTGCCCGAGATTAAAGGGGAAACTGCCCGAAACTAGATGAGGGTACGTTACTAGAGATGAGAAGAAAATGAAAGAAAAAACATGACAAGAAATTAGAAGATAAGATGAGAGAGAGAGAGAGAGAGAGCGAGGAGGAGAGAGAGGAGGCAGATGAGGGAGGTGGGAGAGAGAGAGAGAGAGAGAGTAGAAGAAATTCCTTGTTTTTTTATTTTTTGTTTTAAAGAAAGACCTCCGTCTACGTATTGTGAAAAACCTGTTATCCTCCGGCAAATTGTGGGGTTGAGTGAGTGAAGGGGGGGACAGTGAATGAAGGAGGATACATGCCTTGTTTGTCAGGCAAAAGAGTGATTGAAACTGAAAATACTGGTGTTTTTTTTAATTTTTTGGGTTTTTTTTTTTTTTTTTTTTTTTTTTTATTTGTTCATTTATGTTGTTATAATTTTTAGTTTCCTTCTAAGAACTCCATCAAGCTTTACAAAATACAAATAATAAATACTCTACAAAATTCTAGATAGATGTGTACATTTTTCGGTCGGTACCTTCTAAATTACAGGCTCGCTTACGCTCTCCATGAACAAATCTACACCTAAATGGCCCAAAAGGTCTTAAAACCGCCAACTAAAGGGGCTAAACATGAGGGAGAAGAGTGGTTGGCAACACTTATTAAGGTGAAGTCAAGGTCGTAGGTTCCATAACACGAAGACCGTATTAAGGTGTGTTGGGTTGGGCAGTAGTAGTAGTAAGGGGAGGGTGGGAGGGGCAGGTAGAGGAGATAGATAGATAGATAGGTAGAGGAGATAGATAGATAGAGTGATAGAGTAGATAGAGCTAGATAGATAGATAGATAGATAGATAGATAGATAGATAGATAGATAGATAGATAGATAGATAGATAGATATAGAGAGAAAGAGAGAGAGACTTTAAGGTGTGTTGGGTTAGGTTGGGTGGTAGTGGTGAGGGGAGGAGGGGAGGGAGGGAGAGAGAGGAGATAGATAGATAGAGAGATATAGATAGATCGAGAGAGACTTTAGCGACGTGTGAGAGAGCTGAGGTAGAGAGAATCGAGGATGAGAGAGAGGAGAGCAGAGAGGAGAGAGAGGAGATAGATAGATAGATAGATAGAGAGAGAGAGAGAGAGAGAGAGAGAGAGAGAGAGAGAGCGAGAGAGTGTGTGTGTGAGTGAGTGAGTGTAGTGTAGGAAAGCGTAGGAGTGGTATGTGGGAGGAGATATCCACCCCTTCCCCCTTAGTAGGAAGGGATTTGCCAGTATATAAACAAGAATTTCCGAGAGTTAAAAACTAACGGTATATTACGATGGTGCGTATTACATGGTTTCAACAGACCCTCTCTTAACTGTGAAATAACACAAACTAGTAACCAGAATTGGAAGAATATAATTATGTTAACCCCTTTTGTACCGGCGACGTCTTTTAGCTTAAGGGGGTGACCTGCTTTTTGTTATTTCTGTCCTTTTCTCTCTTTCTCTGGCTTGTATCCATTCGGCCCCATTCAGCCAACTATTTTAAGACGTTTATCCCCATATAGATGTCGATTTCTTCCTGGCGAGCGATAGCGAGCCAGCATTATATGAAGAAATCCGGCTTCGCCGGAGAAATTTTTCTATCGAAAAATTCACAAATTTAGCCTGCTGTCAAACAAAAATAAAAAATATGCTGGCTCGCTCACCAGTAAAAAATTGACACCTGGATGGGGATAAACGTCTTAAAACAGTAGGCTGAATGGGGCCAAATGGATAGAAAAGGACAGAACAAAAACAGGTCACCCTCCTTAATTTGTGTGTTTGTTTGGCTAGTATTGGACATTATAGTCAGTTTAAAAAGGTCCCCCCAGCAATGAACAGGCTTCGAACTATCTCACTTAACTCCTTTTACTACCACAGATTCTTGCTTAAACTGCACAAAATCGTTTAGATAGAGCTAGAATAAACTTTAAAATACATTGCGGTACATAAGGGGTTAAGAAACAACCCTACATATATAATAAAAAAACCTACATATATAAAAAAACACCTACATATATAATAAAAAAACCTACATATATAATAAAAAACCCTACATATATAATAAAAAACCCTACATATATAATACAAAACCCTACATATATAATAAAAAAAATTATATATAATTAAAAAACCCTACATATATAATAAAAAACCTACATATATAATAAAAAACCCTACATATATAATAAAAAAACCTACATATATAATAAAAAAACCTACCGTACATATATAATAAAAAAACCTACATATATAATAAAAAACCCTACATATATAATAAAAAACCCTACATACATTGTATATAATAAAAAACCCTACATATATAATAAAAAACCCTACATATATAATAAAAAACCCTACATATATAATACAAAAAACCTGCATATATAATAAAAAAACCTACATATATAATAACACACATAACAACATCCTAACACTGAATATAGGAACACTGGCTGGTCCGACGTTTTGGAAGTTGTTTATATATTTAGTTGAATTATTATTATGTTACCTCCACCAACCGATTTTATTCCTAAACTAGATTAATGAAATCAACAAATACATGTATTGAGGATTTTGTCTGCGGTGCCCAACTCTCACAAGCACACCAGGGTGAGCGGGTTCGAACCCTGGTCAGGATGCATCTCTCCCAACCATATATTTTTCTTTTGCCATTTTCGATTTTACTAATGTTCCTAATTTGCCACCTAGGCTAACAAAAACGCCTTTCCAGACGTCTTTCATCTAAATGTGTACATTTACTTAAAACAAAAATCCTAACTAATGGGGTGCAACGTCTTTAATTAAATCGGAAACTAGTGGTGCGGAATAAGGGAGTGCCAAAAATCCCCCCTCGAACCCAATAGAGTTAAGGGGGGATGGTTCACTTTTTGGGCGATTTTTGCATGTAGCCTATTAATTATTTTTGCATGTAGCCTATTAATTATTTTTGCATGTAGCCTATTAATTATTTGTGCATGTAGCCTATTAATTATTTGTGCATGTAGCCTATTAATTATATAATTATTTTTGCATGTAGCCTATTAAATTATTTTTGCATGTAGCCTATTAATATTTTTGCATGTAGCCTATTAATTATTTTTGCATGTAGCCTATTAATTATTTTTGCATGTAGCCTATTAATTATTTTTGCATGTAGCCTATTAATTATTTTTGCATGTAGCCTATTAATTATTTTTGCATGTAGCCTATTAATTATTTTTGCATGTAGCCTATTAATTATTTTTCTAGTTTCCTCCCTAAACCTCCATCAAATTAAAAACAAAAAAACATCCATTAGATCCCCCTTCTAGATTAATTTGTACATTTTTCGGTAGCAAAATGTCCCAGCCGAAGGCCGGTTCTTCCAACATTACAGACTCACTATCGTTCGCCAGGGAAAAAATCGACACCTAAATAGCACTAAAGGTCTTAAAACCGAATAACTAATGGGGTAAACATCTTAACATCTGAAAACTAATGGGGCTAAACATGAGGGAGAAAGTGGTCCAGAAAACCGGCCCATGTCCCCTTATTAGGCTACAAAGGCAGATTGGCCCCTGGCTGTAGGAGGGGGGGCTGAGGGGGAGGGGGAGGGGGAGGGGGGAGGGGGAGGGGAGGGGGAGGGGAGGGGGGGGGAGGGGGAGGGGAGGGAGGAGGGAGGGGGGTTGAAGGGAGGTAGGAATCCCGAGTGACGAGAACAGGTTTTGAGGGCCGTGGTTTTAAGCATAGGGAGGGAGGGAGAGAGGGGGGGTTTTCTCTCCCTTTTCCTTCCCTGTGTGTATGTGTGTGTTTTATAATTAATTCATGTTTTATTATTATCTTTATGTATTTATTTTGTGTGTGAGAGAGAGAGAGAGAGAGAGAGAGAGAGAGAGAGAGAGAGAGAGAGAGAGAGAGAGAGAGAGAGAGAGAGAGAGAGAGAGAGAGAGAGAGAGAGAGAGAGAGAGAGAGAGAGAGAGGCCATTGTAGAGACATAATTATCTTATTCAAACAACTTGGCGTTAATATATTTGACCATGTACAGTCGGCCTAATAAATTATGTTATGTCTCGGCACCAAGTATATTTTGATCCTAATTGGTATCAGCAATATCTAAAACTTGACTTATTCGTTTCGAGTGAGATATACAACCATGTTCCTTCACTTTCCCACCCTATTCAACATCTGACAGACATAAATACAGCACAGAGCAAGCCAAACACAATGACATCTGAGACATGACTCATACAAACTCGTGGACACCCTATATTTGTCTTTATGCAAATATAACTATCTGGATTGATTTTTGGATGGAACTTGCTTTTCAATAACTATTATGGGTAAGATCCTGTTTAGCGGGGAGAACTGTTTTTCAGATGCCTATTACTAAGAAACATTGGACAATATTTTTAACCTAATCAAAACATAACTTAACCTAATCTAGTATATTAGTGGACTATTTATGAATGTAAAATGTAAAAATATATTGTAACATTGCCAAATTATTGAGATATAAGTACAGGTCTCCCCGCTACGCAGAATTATACCGTATTATGTATTGTTTTGTTGTTGATGCATAGACAATTATATTCATCTGTTCGTTTCCAGAGATAATACTTTCATAATTGCCGACTTGCGAGTTTCGTTCTATAAGGAAGTTGGAGCCGTAGACAACGATATTTAGCAGAATGTACAGCTAAAATACGGTCGTAGTATATTTATAAATACATACATAAAACCCAATTCAACATACCATTTATCCATCAGAACGTACATTATTATTGCATCTATGTTTAATATCGATGTTTACGGCACTAACTTCCTTATAGCCTGAAACTCGCAAGTGGTCAATTGGAAATAGGTGAGGGCCACGATTTGTTTTGAGTGACTGTACAGCTCCCTGCACAAGTTCAGTTCCTTTTTGAGTATTCATTTATGAAAATATATATAGTATTATTGAATTAGGAGAGTTCCTTGCTATGCAGGAGTTAATTAGGAGAGTTCCTTGCTATGCAGGAGTTAATTAGGAGAGTTCCTTGCTATGCAGGAGTTAATTAGGAGAGTTCCTTGCTATGCAGGAGTTAATTGGGAGAGTTCCTTGCTATGCAGGAGTTAATTGGGAGAGTTCCTTGCTATGTGCAGGAGTTAATTGGGAGAGTTCCTTGCTATGCAGGAGTTAATTGGGAGAGTTCCTTGCTATGCAGGAGTTAATTGGGAGAGTTCCTTGCTATGCAGGAGTTAATTGGGAGAGTTCCTTGCTATGCAGGAGTTAATTGGGAGAGTTCCTTGCTATGCAGGAGTTAATTGGGAGAGTTCCTTGCTATGCAGGAGTTAATTGGGAGAGTTCCTTGCTATGCAGGAGTTAATTAGGAGAGTTCCTTGCTATGCAGGAGTTAATTGGGAGAGTTCCTTGCTATGCAGGAGTTAATTAGGAGAGTTCCTTGCTATGCAGGAGTTAATTAGGAGAGTTCCTTGCTATGCAGGAGTTAATTAGGAGAGTTCCTTGCTATGCAGGAGTTAATTCATCTTCTTATTCAGCTGTTAACCCCTTCTGTACCGGCGACGTCTTTTTAATATATTGTGGCTACTACTAATCGATTGTATTCAGTTTAGGAAGGATCTCTGGCAATTAACAGGCTTTGAAGTATCTCACTTAACCCTTTTTACTACCACAGATCTTTCTTAAACTGCACAAAATCCTCTAAATATAGATTAAAAAAATAAATAAATAAAAGACGTAGCTGGTACAGAAGGGGTTAACTCATGGAGTGCTAATAAATGGACAAAATATAAGGTAAAGTTGAGGGAGGGAGGAGGTGTGGGTATAAAGGGGGGGGGGGGGGGGAGTGGAGGATGTGGTATAGGGAGATACTACTATTTTCTATGTGTCATCCAGTTCTGAGACATTTCCCGGCACTGACACGGTATTTGATTTTTTTGTTTTTTTACACAGGTTAAAATACAGTGCCTTCCGTGAGGCCTATCGCACTTCCTGGGGTCGCACTACCAATTGGGTTAAAGAAACTCATGTACTACAATCTAAATTCAATTATATTATTTTAACTTCCATAAATAAAATCTCAGAGAGGAATGGAACTTTTGCAGGGAACTGTACAGGTAGCCACATGAATGATAGAGACAATGATGAACTAATACGTGACTCTAATTCCAGGTGAGGCGCCGCGATGTTGGGGTGCCGGAAGGTGACATACAGTGATGATACAACGCTGTGTGACCAACCCTCTAACCACCACCACCAACACCAGCAACCCAACAACATAGCTCCTGAGGCAACTACCCTCCTGCCACACACACACTCCGCAACCATGATCACACAAGGTAGGTGGATAGTCAGTCAGTCAGTCAGTCAGTCAGTTAGTTAGGTACCAGGTAATTAGTTATTTAGTTAGCTCCTGAAGCAACTACCCTCCTGCCACATACACGCTCTGCAGCCATGAATGTATTCCTGAATCCAACTACCCTGGTGTGGTCTGTCAAACTTCTGTCTATACTTGCATATAAACACATTAAGAGCTCCATCAAGACGCATACATCCAATTCCTAGAGGCTTTCACTTATTCACAAATGAGGCAAGAGGACCAGGTTTCCACACAGGGATTGTTATCCACGTATTGGAATAATTACTAGATGCTGAGTTCCCAAGGTTGAACCATCAAGATGGTAAAAGGATATTAAGAAAGAAATATAAAACGATGGAGCTATGACAGGCAGAGAATTTGTAATATTTTAGCCAACCATGATATCGGCAATGAAAACTGCATATTAGTCATCACTAAAGCATACCTATTACAATGATTCTGTAAGCTTGAAGAAATCCATGATAAAAATTGCTAATACGTCACTACTTTTCCAGATCTGGGCAATGTGAGTGGAGAAGGGTTGGTGACCTGGGACGGTGATGCGGCACGGCTCCTCAAGTTGGTGGACACAGAGAACCTCCAAGGACTACAAGCACTCCTGGCGATGGGCGTCCACGTCAACGGTCATGGAGGTGCCTTCCACGAGACAGCGCTGCACAGAGCGGCGCAGGTGCGGTGGGCTAATGGAGTCAAGTTTCTGTTGGATCAAGGAGCATCGGTGTATGCCAAGAATCAGTTTGGACAGACACCGTTGCATTATGCAGCTGCTTCCAAATCTGCACCATGCATAAAATTGTTGCTGGAGCGGCGGCGACCAGGCGTGGTGGACCATCGAGACATGAGGGGCCATACACCACTTCATGATGCAGCGGCTGCAGGCTGCGTCAACGCCATCACTATGTTGTTAAAAGCCGGGGCTCTGGTGCGGGCCAAGGATGATCACGGCAACACTCCACTGCACAAAGCCGCTCATGCCAAGTCAGTTCCGTGTATGGTAGCACTGCTGAATGCTGGTGCGGATATGTCAGCAGTGGACACCAACGGGGAGTCGGTCCTGGCCTACACCCTCCATCACCTCCCTGGCACCATGGATGCGGTGTTTGATGACTGCCTGACTACCAATTCTCCAAAAATGAATACAAAGACACTAGAAGTCAATCTAAATTTCCTGCCACTGACTAGTTCGGACACCAAGAATCAGGTTCAAAATCTTCAGTCCTTTGTGGATTTAGGTCACGCCAAGTTACTCAGCCACCCGCTCTGTGAGACCTTTCTGCTGCTCAAGTGGATGAATGTTCGACGACTCTTCCTTATCGAAGTGGTGCTTTATTTACTATTTTCCATCGTCAGCACTATTCTCACTTTCAACAAATTCGTTTGGAGTTCCAGCAATACCACAGTAACGGATATGGTCAAGGAGAAGGGGGAGGAGTGGGAGACATGGGGGAATGCACATGCCACGAAACAGTGGGGCATACGCGAGCTCCCAATGGAAGCCGAACAAACCCTAAAAGGCATCATAGTAACCTACCTCGTCTTCATTGTGATCCAACAGTTTCTCTCGATGCTGCAGAACAAGATGGCATGGTTCCGATCGCTCCTAGCCGTACTGCACGTCGTGATCACGATTCTGGTGATTGCCGTTGTCCTCCCTCCGGTACCGCAAGAATGGCAACATCACCTGGCGGCCTGGTTGATGCTCCTCCTGTGGACGGAGAGCATGTTACTGATTGGCCGCTTCCCAAACTGCGGCGTCTATGTCGTAATGTTCACACGAGTAGCCAAGGTCTTCCTGCGGATCTTCCTAATGTACTTCTGCCTTCTTCTAGCCTTCTCCGCAGCTTTCTACGTGGCGCTTCACTACAACCATTCCACTTCAGAGGGCCCCGAAAACCTGGTCTTCGGCAACCCCGTCCTAACATTCGTGAAGACGCTGACGATGATGATAGGAGAGCTGGACTTTGGAGAGGGGTTCGTGAGCGGTCTGTCACACCTGGTCTTCACGGGACATGCACTGTTTCTGTTCTTCGTCATATTGGTCTCCATCATCCTATCCAATTTGCTGGTGGCTCTGGCTGTTAATGATGTCCAGGTGAGTCCCACGTCTGTCTGTCTGTCTGTCTGTCTGTCTGTCTGTCTGTATGTCTTTGTCTGTATGTATATCTTTTTTTGTCTGTCTGTCTCTCTGTCTGTCTCTCTCTCTCACTCTGTCTCTCTCTCCTTATAGTAGTTTGTTTCTCTTTTCTGAAATGTTTTTATTCTAACACTATTCACAGTTATGACTTTCTTCTCTGTAATAAATGTTTTACAAATCTCACTCTCATTACGACAGTGCCCCATGTTAAATATTTTTCATTTAAATGTCTAATGAATAAAGCTAGTGTTATTTACCATTACAATTTTCTATGGATTTAACTATTATTTAATCTAGTAATATATTCCTATTTTATACAACACAAAGTCAATGACAGCCCTAGAGTCACCTAGACTATTTTATAATTTGAAGACAACAGAATACCATAATAACTATTAACCCCTTCTGCACGATGAAGCCTTTGTATATTTTATTCTGGCTAAACTTAGATGACTGTATGCAGTTTAAGAAGTACCTACGTTATTCAGAGGGTTTACAGATATCGTATTTACCCCTTCGAGTCCTAAAGGTAGAGTACGGTATAAGCTAAAGACAATCAGATAATGGTAACCAGGATAGGATGATAATTACGTCATCGTGCTGAAGGGGTAAATAATAAATATTAACCATATAATATATATATAGTAAAACTCGCTAGGAAAATCGAAACAATAGAACACCAAGCTTTCGTCTATTATCTCAAGACATCTTCAGGGTAATACGTATTACCCTGAAGATGTCTTGAGAGAATAGACGAAAGCTTGGTGTTCCATTGTTTCAATTTTCCTAGCGAGTTTTACTACATAATATGATCACACGTATTTGTGATTTAACCTCCATATATATATATATATATATATATATATATATATATATATATATATATATATATATACTGTATATATACTTATCAAATACCTATTACAAATTATGCCTCTCTCCTCAGGGTCTACGGAACTCTGCTCACTTGGAGAGGTTGATCAAACAGACCGAACTGGTGTTTCACATGGAGAAGCACTTCTCTACTGCAGCATACTTAGCTACTTTTATTAAAGTACCCAAGTAAGTATAGATAGAGATATACATAGAAACATAGATAGATAAATACACATATATATCTATCTATATACTGTATATACAGTATATATAGTATACGGTACATACAGTATACCTGTATACAGTATATACTATATAATATTATGTTCTCAGCCGAGCTCGAACCACTATGTATTGTGAGATATACTCTCAATATGTAAACATAATATACAGTATATATATAGGCCTATATAATATACTGTGTGTATATATATATATACTGTATATGACTACACCGATAATTACTCTACTAATCCAACTTCTTTATTACAGGTTGAGTGACTTGTTGATGAAGGTTGCCCACGTGTGTAATTATGACTGTTACAACACTAGGGTCTTCTTTCTACCAAACAACCCCAAGAAGGTGGGTAATTATAGTAGTAGTAGTAGTAGTAGTAGTAGTAGTAGTAGTAGTAGTATATGTTGCTGTAGTAGTAGTAGTAGTACAGTATATGTAGTAGTAGTATATGTAGTATATGTAGTATATGTAGTATATGTAGTACATGTAGTAGTAGTAGTAGTAGTAAGTTTAGTTCAGGGGCATAGTGCAGTCATTAAAGGTACGCCAAAAATCTTGTCCAATAACTTCTATAACTCATAGGTGACTTGAATAGTCGAGCTAATATTCCTACTATTTGGGATGGGTCAGCCAGAGAATAGGTGTGGATATTTACAGCCCATTTGCTCAAGCCCTTTTTTAGTGTTAGAGGTTAAGGTTCACGATTTGTGGCCTACCTATTTGGAACAGGTTATAGCACCATTATTCATCACCAACTACACTATAATTATATATTTGTCCAATGATGGTTAAAGCAAATGTTATTCCTCAACCTGTCAACAAGCTAATCATTGTAAACAAATAAATAATCTGTATTCAATGCATTGTAAAAAATAAAAAATAAAATAAAATAATAATAATAATAATAATAATCCATGAACTTTTACATTCTCTATCTATCTATCTATTGCCTGACGCCGTGATCCCCGAAGGGGTGGCCACGAACGAACCGCCCCCATGCACCTCTGTCCCCAGTCAGTCGACGCCCCTCCCCCCAACCAGCACCGCCTCTTCTATTTCTTCCAGCTGAATACGCTATCCATCGTGAGAAGCAATCTCTTTCATGCACTGTCAAAATAAATGTCTCATTTCGATGCATTCATTGCTGAAGTAAACAATATCTTTCCCTCCATTGTCAAACTAACACCATTGTCTATTTCAGGCGAACAAGCTGATCATCGTCCAGAACAAGAAATTCAAAGAAACCGCCATCCCGTCGCACCTTCTGGCCAACGTCAACCAGTGCCTGAAGAACCGCGAGGCCGAGATGAGCGACAACAAGAAGAGTGCCAAGTTCCAGCGCAGCAGTCGGAGCCGCCGAGGGGACTACCACCGTGAGGGCAGCACCAACGAGGAGATGAAGACCAATCTGAAGGAACTCGAGGCCAACGTTATCGAGATCGTGAGCGAGAAGATCGAGGAGATGGGGGAGTCGTACGGGGCCCTCCACAAACAGATGGCCGAACTGGAGGAGAAGATCAACCGGCTCATGGCCGTTCTCAGCCTCCGAGTTCAGGACGCGGGAGGGCAAAATGATCTGGGGGTATCCGCTGAAAGTTCGACTAATCCGGACGCCTCCCGGAAAACAGATGGATCAAGGAGTTCAGAGACTTTGAGGAATCCGGAGGGTTCTTCTAGAAATCTGGAAGGCTCTTTGAATAGCCCAGACGTCTCTGTCTCTCATGTCATTAACGCAATACCTTCCAGTACTCCGAACAAATCCACTGAGGAAGTAACATGAGAGGATGGATGGAAATGTTGAATTAGTTGTTTTTTATAAGTTTTATTATGATAATGTTATATTCAACTCAATTATTATGAGGTTGAAAGCATAATGTCTAAAACTGGTGCATAACCTATAATTAAGTTTATATATTAATAATGCAATTACTCATCTAGAGGCTGAGAATTAGTGTATAAACCATGTGTATAAACTGTTAGTGAAGAGAATTAATGTATAAACCATGTGTATAAACTGTTAGTGAATAATGTCTTGACACAAATGTTGTATTATTTCTAGGGACTAAAACTAAGTATTATACCCTGCTCATAATAGGTAGGCCAAAATCATGACCCTCAATCTCTTAGAACATGTAAGTTCTGTATGTGATATCCTGGGTTCGAATCCTGTGAGAACCACAAGCTTTCATCAATTTCATTTAGGGTGTTATTAGTATTAAGAACGATGTTAAAAATTACTAAAAAAGGGCTAGAGCAAATGGCCTGCAAATTTCCACACCTATTAACTGGTCAACTCTTCCCAATTGGTAGAAGTAACAGCTCAATTACTGAAGTCCTTTTTGAGCTATGAGAGGTTGGCGTTGGCGTTTCTGGCTTACTTAAGGGGAGGCAGACCGTTTTTCTGGACCCCATTCTTCCTAATGTTTAGCCCCACTAGTTTAGAGATTATAAGACATTCGGCCCATTAGTTTGGCGATTTTAACACCTTTCGGCCCATTAGTTTGTCGATTTTAACCCCTTTCGCCCCATTTCATTGTAAATTTTAAGACCTTTCGTGCCATTTAGGGGTCGATTTATTCCTGGCGAGCTATAGCGAGCCTGCAATTTTAAGAGGAACTACCGAAAAATGTACAAATTTATCTTGAAGGGGGGTCTCGGGTGTGTTTTTCTAAGGTTGATGGAGGGCTAGGGAGGAAACTAAAAAAATATATGAATAAATGAATTAATCGACCAAACAAACGGCCAGTCTCCCCTTAACATGAACAAGGTATAGGTGCTAAGTGGAAAATGTTTTGCATATAACACATACATAGATATTTGCCAGTTTTTGCAGATGTTGTTACTCATATACTGCACACTGAAAACTAATGCATTTATAAATTTTGTATAGTGTTTGTATAGTGTTTTGTTATTTCCTTACAAGTAGAAAATCATTGCATAACAAGGTATATTACCAATTAATGAGTCAGGTTTTGATGAACTGTTGTAGTTACTCGTGAAGAAAGAAAATGTAATAGCATATTATGTACCGTTGCCCACATAAGTTCTGTTCCTCGGCGTGATCTTAAGTATGAAAGTAAGATAGTATAAATTAATTGCGAGCGTGGTTTCTTTTAATTATCAGTCGACTATTCAGACAGGTTAACCACTGCACAAGAAACTACACTCGTAATTCAAGCATGCGCATTATAATTCCATGTATAAGATCATGGAGAGGAACAGAACTTATGAGGGCAACTGTACACAAATACATCAAGAAAGTTACTGCAAGTGCTGTAGTTACAAGTTGTAAATATAGCGCTAAAAGACATGCAATGAATATAAATAAATTAGTTTTATGCAGTTGTTCCAATAATGCATTTAGAGGTTGAAAATACAAAGAATATACAGTCACTTGTTATGGGTATTTTTAATAATTTAAAAGATATTGGATACAATAGTGCAAAATCCCTTAACCCCATCAGCACGATGACGTCTTTTTACCTTTAATTCTGACTAAAGTTAGACGATGTTATGCAGTTCAAGGAGGACCTATGTTATTCAGAGGTTTTATTGAGATCGTATTTGCCCCTTGAAGTCCTAGAGGTACAGTATATCATAAAATAGAGAAAATTATCTAGTGGTAACCAGAATAAGACGAAAAGTACGTCATCGTGCTGAAAGGGTTAACCCCTTGAGGATTACGACACGTTTCAGCAGTTTATTTTGGCTATCATTAGAAGATTTTCTTCAACTTAGGAAGAATCTGTGGGAGTCCGAGGCATTACTGAGTTAGTGTTGACCCCTTAGCTTCCTAGAAGTCCTTCCCAAACTGAATAGAATCGTCTAATGATAGCCAAAATATACTGTCAAAATGCGTCATAATTCTAAAGGGCTTAAGGGGAGGTCTTCACTTGAGGGATTTTTTTCTTGACCCCTTTCTCCCTCATGTTTAGCCCCATTGCTTTTGATATTATAAAACGTTTGCCCCATTACTTTAGCGATTTTAAGAACTTTCACCCCATATTAAGACCTTTCGTGCCATTCAGGTGTCGATTTTATCCTGGCGAGCGATAGCGAGCCTGTAATTTAAGAGGAACCGGCCTTAGGCCGGGAAATTTTTCTACCGAAAAATGTACAAATTTATCTTGAAAGGGACCTAAGGGGGTGTAATTTTAAGGTTGATGGAGGTCTAGGGAACAAACTAAATACCTCCCCTTAACCTTCTTGGTATTCTAGGATATACTCCTTCATAATCTGGTTATTATTAGACAATTTGATCAACCCATTCTGTACCAGCAACGTCTGTTATATTTGATCAACCCATTCTGTACCAGCGACGTCTGTTATATTTGATCAACCCATTCTGTACCAGCGACGTCTGTTATATTTTATTCTAGCTATATTTAGATACTTTTATGCAGCTTAGAAGGGATCTGTGGTAGATAAATGGGTTGATTGAGATAGTTCGAAGCCTTATGATTGCTAGAGATCATTTTTATGCTGAATAAGATCCTCTAATAGTTGCCAGAATAAATTAAAAAGACGTCGCCGGTACAGAAGGGGTTAAGTTTAAGAAGGAATGTTAGGGAGTCGATTCCAAAGCCGAGTTAAATCGTCTAATGTTAGCCAGAATAAAGAGGAAAGGTGAGTCCTAATATTGAGAGGGTTAATTATGTATAAAACAGGTTTAGCCTACTGATAAGTGAATGACACTTAAGGGGAGGTAGTTAGTTTGTTCCCTAGACCTCCATCAAGCTTAAAATTACACCCCCTTAGGTCCCTTTCAAGATAAATTTGTACATTTTTCGGTAGAAAAATTTCCCGGCCTAAGGCCGGTTCCTCTTAAATTACAGGCTCGCTATCGCTCGCCAGGATAAAATCGACACCTGAATGGCACGAAAGGTCTTAATATGGGGTGAAAGTTCTTAAAATCGCTAAAGTAATGGGGCAAACGTTTTATAATATCAAAAGCAATGGGGCTAAACATGAGGGAGAAAGGGGTCAAGAAAAAAATCCTCAAGTGAAGACCTCCCCTTAAGCCTATATTAACAAGTGCTTCCAATGTGCTTCCAAAAGACAGCGAGAGACCGAGAATGATGTCCCTCACACAATATATTTATTTAGTACAACACTATTTTTTACAGAACATATTGTAAAATAATATTACAAAAGACGAAAAATAGCTAGATCACTTGTATGTTACGAATGAGATTAATAACGTATACACTAAATAGCTAGATCACTTGTATGTTACGAATGAGATTAATAACGTATACACTAAATAGCTAGATCAATTGTATGTTACGAATGAGATTAATAACGTACACACTAAATAGCTAGATCACTTGTATGTTACGAATGAGATTAATAACGTATACACTAAAAAGCTAGATCACTTGTATGTTACAAATGAGATTAATAACGTATACACTAAAAAGTCAGTACTGTATTAATGTCACCCCCTATATTAACTCTATTTGGTCCGAGAGAGTCCTTTTTGGAACTCCAATGATTCGCTTCAATAGTTTAGAGATTTTAACCCTTTCAAAATACAATTGCGCATTTTGTTTCTGTATTCTGGCTATTGTTAGACTATTTACTTCACATTGAGATCGTCTTTACCCGTATTATTCCCACAAACCCTTCCTGAACTTGATAAAATCGTCTAATAATAGCCAGAAGATGCTGCTAAAACGTGTCATGATCCTCAAAGGATTAAGATGTTTCATCTCATTAGTTGGACAATAACAAGACGCTTGACGCCATTCAGGTGTCGATTTTTTCTGGGCGCGCTATAGCAAGCCTGTATTGTAGAAGAAATCGGCCTTCAGCCGGACAAATGTACAAATGTAGCTTGACGGAGGTCTGGCTGAGCATTTATTTTAGTTTGAAGGAAGTCTGGGGAGGCATTTTTGCTAGCCTAGAGGCCGAACCAAAATACATTCGTCAAAAATGACAAAAGCAAGCAAAATCCTCAATAATAAGTACACCACATAATACCGCACAAGAGGTCGGCTGAGATAGTGTT
This sequence comes from Paralithodes platypus, assembly GCA_032716605.1. Lineage (NCBI taxonomy): Eukaryota > Metazoa > Arthropoda > Malacostraca > Decapoda > Lithodidae > Paralithodes > Paralithodes platypus. The sequence continues at coordinate 79,081,681 of CM064575.1, read as the reverse complement.
AAAAGTTAATGAAGCCGGTTAGAATGATGGGCAACTACCTATCACTTGGATTCTCAAGGAGCTCTGAAGAAGTGATTCACAACAATTGACTACTTGCAAGTTTGGGGTTCAAAGAAGTTGAAGCCGTAAACACAAATATTTAGAAGGAACACAAACATTATGTGACTTTGCGTGGATAAAATCTTTGCTGAAATATATTTGATCAATCTACAGTACTGTATCTATGTATTGCCGGAAGCCTTACTCCCCTTTATAAGGGTGGCCACACACATAACACCCTCAAGTGGACATGTACCCCATGAGGACAACCAGTGCCAGTTTATTCAAGGACTTACAGGATTAACACTCTATTTATTCATTCATTATCATTCACTAGTGGGTGGCTAGTTCATCCATCAACCTGGTTCACCTTTAGGTGTTTATATATTCATTAACAAAATGTATATGTTTGGTAATTCGGCTAAATATCGATGTCTACAACCCCACCTTCTTTATTCCCAAAACTTGTAAGTGGTGAATTACCCTTCAGAATAACTGTGATAATAAAAGCAATTCAGTGCTTACCACACTCAAACAACTGTAAGTGGTGAATTACCCTTCAGAATAACTGTGACAATAAAAGCAATTCAGTGCTTACCACACTCAAACCACTGTCAACATGTCTTCCATATGATAATGTATATATTACTACATTTTTGGTAATCATCAGGCGATTTTATTCAATTTTCAGAAGTACTGTATATCTTGCAATTTCGGCAGTACAGTACTACAGACTAAGTACTGTACTTCTATCTCAAATAACCCTAGCACCCATAGATCCTTCCTGAACTGAATAAAATTGTTTAATGATAGCCAGCAAATCCCTCAACTGTCAACGTGTCTTCCATACGATAGTGTATACTATTAATTTCTGGCTAACGTTAGGCGATTCTATTCAGTTTTCAAAAGGATCTCTAGAACTCAAAGCGGTGCAGATTATCTCAAATAACTCTGACTCTACAGATCCTTTCTAAACTGATTTTTTTTTTGTTAATGATAGCCAGCAAATCACTCGACTGTCAACATGTCTTCCATAAGATAGTGTATTTTTATTAAATTTTCTGGTTGACATTAGACGATATTAATCAGTTTTCAGAAGGGTCTCAAGAAATCAAAGGGGCACCAGATTATCTCAGTGAACCTTCAGACTCCCACAGATCCTTCCTAAACTGAATTAATTTGTTTACTGATAGCTTAAATAATATGAGCCAGCTGTCAACATGTCTTCCATACGATAATGTATTTTGCATTGCCTTCTGGTTAACATAAGGCGATTTTATGCAGTTTTCAAAAGCATATCTTGAAATCGAAGGACTACAGGCTATCTTCAAAAACTCCCACAGAGATTTGCTAAGCTGAATAAAATCTTATACGATAGCCAGGATCCAATGACCCAACTGTTGGTATGTCTTCCAGTGTAACCCAGAGATTTTCACAACAGAGACTTCACTGTCATAAATGATTGTTATGAACAGGGAAATTAAAGAGTCCATCCTAAAAATATCCTCATAAAAGGTTAGAGCGTGTAAGTTCTGTATGAGATATCCTATGTTCGAATCCTGGGAGAATCACATACTTTCATTAATTTCATTTTGGGTTTATTGGTGAATTTGATGTTAAGAAAGATGTTAACAAATATTAATAAAATCACCTACTGTACGGATAGAAAGGTAAATACGGTAAAATACCTATCAAAATACTAAATTATTTTTTATATATGTACAGTATATGAAGAAGACATGTGTCCCCAATTTTTTTTTTACAGAATGATAGTGAGCCAAATTCAAGGTGTGTTAAGAGTCAAAATGTCTGGATACACGGAGCTTGAAGCAGTTTCAATCATAGGATGAGGGAAAGATAGATTGAGGGTGAATGCATATACTTTTTACACCCTTTAATTTTATACAGTGTTTTCAATGTTTTTTCGTATATAACAATGGCCTTATGAAGCTATTACCGTCAACTAAGGAACCGTTATGCACAAACTGTGATATCTAACTTGATTATCTTCTTACCGCTATGGTCTATTCGCTGTAAGTAGGCGAGAGATCACAAACTCTATCCTCTGTAACTCAAAAAGGGCTAGAGCAAATGGGCTGTAAATTTCCACATCTATTCCCTGACTGACTCTTCCCAAATGGTAGAAATATTAGCTAGATTACGCTAGTCGTGTTTTAGTTACAGAGGTTTGTGGTCATGATTTCTCGCCTACTTACAGCGAATTGACTCTAGCCTAATGTACAGCTTCTTAGTTCCATAGGAGAGAAACATGTCAATTATTAGGAATAGGCCCATTTACCATATGGCTTTTAAGGGGGTAGTGCTTGTTTTTAAGGCTATATGTTTATCGATTCATATATTTTGTTTAGTTTCCTCGCTAGACCTCCATCAAGCTTAAAAAACACCCCCTAGACCCCTTTCAAGATAAATTTGTACATTTTTCGGTAGAAAAATTCGGCCGGGTTCCTCTTAAAATTACAGGCTCGCTTTCGCTCGCAAGGAAGAAATCACCTAATTGGCACAAAAGGTGTTAACATTGACAACAAAATGGGGCGACAGGTGTTAAAATCGCCAAACTAATGGGCCGAACGTCTAAAAATCTCAAAACGAATGGGGCTAAAGATGAGGGAGAAGAGTGTCCAACAAAACAAGCACCTCCCCCTTAAGCTTGATAGGAGAAAACTTGTTAGTATTAGCTGAATATTATGAGATTCTGATAAGTGGTATGCATGTATTTTGTACTGTATATTATATAGTTCATGTAACCTGCAATATATTACAGCAAATAATACTTTAACAATATTGTTAAGTACGGTGTAAAATGATGTACTCTATAATACTATATTTTATTATGAGAAATAGATGACATGCATATATCAGTGAAGCAATATATATATATATATATATATATATATATATTAGTAAAGCCAGGTAATAAATTTTCTTTAATACATACGAGGTTGAAAGAAATGGCAATTTCTGCGTTGGAAATTTTATTATTCAAAGTTTCCAGGTCTCTGATGAGTTTTCGCTGGGTGGCAGGAAGTAGATGAAGGAGATGAGCAAAATTCATGGTGGTACAGGGTTACATAAATGTACATGATGATACAGGATATACGACGCGTTTCACTGGACAACCAGCATTATCAAGTAAGGAAGGAATGATATAAAAGGTAAACAGGAAGGGTATATATAGAGGGTGGAGGATCAGAGGAGGCGGAAAACAGGGGGCAAAAGTCTGCTATTGGTGGAAGCGTAAACTAGGAGAGAGAAAGGGGTTAACCGCTTCACGCATGCGCACTGGATGCGGGATGGTGGTCAGTAGGTGGGGTCGAAGCTGATTGGCTGCGTGTCGAGGGGCGTGGCCTAAGTTGTGTGGCGCCTGCAGAAGACGAAGCTGAAGGAGGTAGCGCGGGGGGCTGCGTCAAGGGCACCGGGGGGCGAGGAGGGGTGTTAGGTCCTGTAGGGTAGTGCCTTTTGGCAGAAGGAAGGATCTGAAGGTCCAGAGTTTGGTTGTTGATGTTGGGATGTAAGGCTTGGATATATAAAGCTTCGAGTATAGGTAATCTCCTTGGGTCACTTTCTTTATCGAGTATGGTGGTGTGTTTCTCTAACTCGTTGCGTGTGAGGTGAGGGTGGTTAGGGGTGAGATAGTGGTCTTTGATGGCTCCAGCCTGAAGGTGAAGAGTTAACCGACGTGAAAGACGAGTCTGCGTCATACCAATATAGGAATGAGGTCCACAGTCCTCATAATTACAGGTATGTTGGTAAATGACGTGATCGTCGGTCATCGGGCTCTTTATCTTGGTGGAGGCTGGTTTGTTGCGGAGAACGAGGTTGGAGGTCTTGGGGGATTTGTAATAAATTATTAATTTGATTTTGTTTTCCGGGTTGGTTGGGTGGACATGCTTGGAGATTATTTCTTTTAAGACGGCCTCGTCATTTTTGTGTTCAGAGGACATGTAATTGCGGTAGAAGATCTTAATTTCATTGGGGGGGTCAATGTTGGGAGGGCTTTGGGTGTACCATTTTTCAAGATGGTGGTTGATGGTGCTGGAGATGTCGGAGTTGGAGTATCCGTTATTTACTAAAACTTGGGATAGTCTTTCTAGTTCCTGGTGGGTGTCGGCCCAGGTAGAGCAGTGCGTGAGGGCTCTCCTAACATAGGCGGAGATGGAGGATAGAAGATAACGGCGGGGGCATTCACTATCGCCGTTGAGGCATGGTCCTGTGTTAGTAGGTTTAATGTAGACGGTGGTTTTGAACCCATGGTCGTTCAGAGCTACGAGGATGTCGAGGAAGGGGAGTTGTCCATTGTTAGATTTTTCAAAGGTGAAGTTAAGTCCGGAGGAGGTCATGAAGCGACGCTGGAGTTCCTGTAGTTCGTGGAGGTCCTTGATTTGCACGAAGATGTCATCCACGTATCTACAGTAGACGGCTGGTCGTTGGGCAGCTAGGAGCTCTTCCTCGATGGTACCCATGAAAAAGTTCGCAAAAAGAACTCCTAGGGGGCTGCCCATCGCCACATCGTCTATCTGCTTGTACATGTTGCCCCGGGGGCAAAGGAAGGGGGCCTCCTTGGTACATAGCTCCAGTAGTGTTTTCAGGGCCTTCTCCGGGATGTCCAGTGTAGGTGTATCAGGGCAATGATAAATTCGACGTAGAATCATGTCAATGGTCCTATCCACTGGCACGTTGGTGAACAGGCTTTCTACGTCGAGAGAGGCGATAGTGTGGTTGTTGTTACGGGGGGCGTCTCGTAAAATTTCCAAGAAATCGTGGGCTGAGTTAAGGTTGAATTGGCTGGGCACGTAGGGGGTGAGGAGGTTGTTCAGGGCCTTGGCGATCTGGTAGGTGGCAGTGGGGATCTGGGAGATGATGGGGCGGAGGGGGTTCCCAGGTTTGTGTGTTTTGATGGTTCCGTACGCATAACCAGGGGTGTATTCTCCGACGAGTTTTTTAAGGTGGATCCCTCCTTGTTTGGCGTTGATGGCGGTGATGGTGGTGTTGGCAATACGTTTGATTTCGTCGGTTGGGTTGCGGGTGATCTTTTTAAATTTAGTGTTGTCACTTAAGATGACGTCCATTTTTCTAAGATATTCCTCCTTGTCATGGATCACGAGGCAGGAAGCTTTATCCGCACGACGGATGATGATGTTGGGGTTGTCTCTTAATAGTTTGGCAGCTTGGAAGTGTTGTTTGTTGAGTATTTTGCTATGGTGAGTTCCTCTGGTTTTGGCGAAAACTCATCAGAGACCTGGAAACTTTGAATAATAAAATTTCCAACGCAGAAATTGCCATTTCTTTCAACCTCGTATGTATTAAAGAATATATATATATATATATATATATATATATATATATATATATATATATATATATATATATATATATATATATATATATAATTCCAAGCTTCCTAATATCAAAGCAATATTACTTTAAAGGTGTTGTGTTAATCTGAAGTGATATGGGGTAAATACATTTCTCTTAAGATTAATCAATAAGACTCTTTAGCCATATACTATAAGTCATGGAATACCTACTCAAACAAATATATCAACTCAATACCAACTAACTCTTTAGTTTAATGCCAGCAATGATCATAGTATTCAGGCTACCATTAAACCATTTCAGGCCCCTGAAGCGCACAGATGCCAGTTATATATTTAATTAACCCCCTCCGTCATCTATGACGCGATCGCTTCATATGGCGGTACGCCCAAGAGTATCATATGACGCGATCGTGTCATATGAACTTACTGAAATAGCTCAATAATAAGTTTATGACGCGAAATTGTGTCATTTTGAGCTCGGTAATTTAGATCAGAATCTGTCGGTTGGTGGCAACCCCAAATACCTCTGACTTCTACCGGTCCCTCTGTGTAAGAAAGAGTGTTGTGGGGGAAATATCGGGCGCTCCGCCAACCCGTAAGTAAGTTAATATAATATGTCGGACAGGGTTAAGTTAGTCCTCTAAAAATAGTTTTCTTGAAACCACCATTGAAAGAAAACTGACGAGGTTAGGCGTAACTGAATTAAGATTTTCAAGGTGCATCTGGCGTACTTCCAGGTTTAAAATATGCTACAAAACACACAAATCGCATTCTGCGCCTCAGGGGGCTAAACAGTTAGGAAAGGTCTGTGAGAGTCAAAAGTTAAAAGAGATATTCTGTACCGCTTTGATTCCTAAAATCAACATCATTATTATCATCATCATCATCATCATCAGCCTTAGTTCACTGCAATACAAACGCCTCTCCCAAACGATTCCACTCTAACCGGTCAGATGTTAGTCTGTTCCATCCCACCCCAGCAAACTTTTGGATCTCATCCCTCCATCTGGTTCTCTGTCTACCCCTTCCTCAAGCTCCATCTATAGGTTCCCACTCTGTTGCTCTAGTAGTCTATCTGTTATCATATCTACTGTATATAGGCTATATATGACCTGCCCAGGACCATTTCCTCTTTTTATAATGAGAATATATTTGACTTCGTTTTACTTTTGTTTGTTGTCGTATCCAAGAAGCGTACTAGCTCAATAACTGATATCTTCGCTTAGCTCCTAAACAAATAACAAAGCCACACCAACAGCTTCCTCACTCTCTATAACACCCCTTTTTCCCTCTCAACACTCTTCGAAAAGTAGATACAAGATGCCGTTGTAAAGGTTTATCCTTCAATAACTTCACCTGACCTGACCTGACTTTTTTTTTCTATGTGAGTGAGGGAGACAAAAGGCAGAACTGCCTGTAACGAGGGCCTCCCCCAGAGTTAAAAGAGTGACAGGGCCAAAATCAAGGGATGTTCGAACCAAAATGCCTGGACACACTGAGTTTGAAGCAATTTAAGTCATAGGAAGGAGGAAAGACTGATTCTGGGAGAGTTCCAGAGCTCAGCTGTTGAATAGAAGAAAGACAGAGTAACGTTTCATTCTTGGGTTGGGGAGTAGCACAGAGTAGGGATGCGATTGTGTTGCAAGACGGGTACCACGTGCCCTACGTAGAGAAGGTGGTTTACACTGGGAGAGCTCTGAGGAACACTGAATATTGTAGTAGCGATAGAATAGCGAGAGATGCAACATTGCGGCGAAGAGAGAGATTGCAGAGAGTTGGTGAGTGGACGGGAGTTAATGATATGAAAGGCCTTCCTTTCTACTTTGTCTAGGAGTGTAGTGTGAGAGGATCCACCCCACACATGTGAACAATACTCAATACAAGGACGCACTGTGCCCCTGTACATAGCAAGAAGCTGTGAAGGGGTAAAAAAAAAAAAAAAAATTGAGGCGATTGAGCACACCCAGCTTCTGGGAGGCTGCCTTAGCAAGACTGGAAATATGGTCCTTCCAAGTGAGAGCAGAAGAAAAAGAGACACCAATAATATTGAGAGAAGATGAAGGATTGATTTTTGTATTACAGTATTGAAAGATATAGGATAGTCCTCTGGGAGTTCCGAACGGGTAGATAGATGTAGAAATTGGGTTTTGGAAGCATTAAAGGCAACAAAGTTTTCTCTGCCCCAATTGGAAATAGTAGTTAGATCAGAAAATAAGACTTGAAGGTATTGAGTTGATTGGTTTGGTAGAGCAGGTTTACAGTTACAAGGTAAATAAAGGTTGTACAGAATGGCTTACGCTCAACCCTCAAAGGTTTCACCACAACGAAAGTACAGTTGCCCACATACAGTAGGTTCCGTTCCTCGTTGTTATCTTATTTATGAAAGTAAAATTAGTATGAATGAATTGCGAGTGTGGTTTCCTTCAATGATCAGCTGATTAATCAGATGAGTTAACCACTGCAAAAGAAACTACACTCGTATTTAACCATGCACATTATAATTCCGTGTACAAGATCACGGAGTGAAGCAGAACTTTGTGGGCAACTCAACATATTAATATTATTATATAACCGAACGACTCTACCCGCGGATCATTTTAACCAGATCTCCACTATTGTACACTCGGATACCATAGTCTATAGCCTACCCCACTCTGGCACGAGGTGAGGCCAGGAGCCTTTCTGGACGGTGGCCCACAGTGATAGTTACGGCTGGGGTTTGGGAGGGAGAGAAACACGAACACAGCGTGAAGCATTTGGGACAGGATTCAAAGTCTTCTAATGCTTCACACTGTGCTCGTTTGTGTGTTGCCCTCTCTCTCAAACCCTACCCCTCACCATCACTATGGGCCGCCATCCAGAAAGGGTCCTGGCCTCACCTTTTGCCAGAGTGGGGTGGGCTAGACTATGGTATCCGAGTGTACATTCATCATAAGTAGACCAAATCTCTAGACCACTAACTTCTATAACTCAAAAAGGGCTAGAGCAAATCTACTATATAAAAGGCACTTTGTCTGTCTGACTGTTCATGAACTACTCCTTCAGTTTTCAAGATGGAGAGCCCATACTTGGCAAGCATACTAAGAGTGTGCCAGAATAGGTTGTAAGTGGGCCCAACTCTCTCAGTTTTCAAAATGGAGAGCCCATACTTGGCATGCATACTAAGGGAAGGGGGTGCCAAAATAGGTTTTAAGCTATTTTTTTTGTCCCCTCACCCCCCCAAAGGAACGGGGACGGAGTCCCCCCCCACACCTCCAAATAGACAGCCCATACTTCGATTTTCCCCCGGGCAGCGCCGGGTACCTCAGCTAGTGGGCTATACATTTGAGTTGACGCTGGTTGAGATAGACGGGAAATGGTTTACTGGTTGTTAGAGTTGTCCCGGAAAATGAGCCTTATTATCTGTGTATATATCGTAGCTCTGTTGTTTATAGTAATGTACTCTTTTATAGAGAGAATTTGGCTACCAGTTGACTGCTATGTTATACTTACAATTAAATACATATATCTTTGTTTACTCAGTGTTTTATTGCATACATTTATATTTATTTAATATATGTGTAATAGCATTGATTGACTGAGGCTAGGAATCCTCCTCCCTTTGTAAAATTCTGCTACTCAACGAGACAGGGAAAGGAGCGGGGGAACGCGAAAGTGGTCCCGGACTCTAAGAATTGGAACTTTAAAGGTTTCTATTCGGGTTCTGTCTCGAGTCGGCCACCCCCAGCAATGAGGTATGTGCCTGTGTATATACAGTACATGCATACATTATGTTATGTGTAAGAAGGGTACAAAAGGCAAAGCTGCCTGTAACGAGTGTAGCTATAAATCAAGAACAAACACTGTGAAAAACGAACAAATTATCCAAATACTAACAAAACGGACTATTAGCTCCTTGGGAATTATGACGCGTTGACAATTTATTCTGGCCATTATTTGACGAGTTTATTCAGATTAGGAAGGGTATATGGAAGTCAGCGGGTTAATTGAGGCAGTCTTTACCCAGATCCTTCCAAAGCTGTATAAAATCGTCTAATGATAGCCAGATTAAACTGTCAAAATCCAGGACAAACTATAACAGATAAAACTTGTAGTGCCGCAGGGATTAACAACAAAAACAACAACAATAACAACAACAACAACTTTCTCTCTCCTTATAGTAAATGTTATAATGTCAGCAGTGTCCTTCTTATCCATGTTATTTGCCGGAGAGCATAGCATACCGGTATATAATTGAACAGGAGGAAAATAGGAATACACAACAATGCACAGTGTAGAGAGAAGAGGAATTACTAGACGATACATTGTTTAAGGGGGGATGGGCCGGTTTTCTGGACCACTTTCTCCCTCGTGTTTAGCCCAATTAGTTCTGAGATTTTAAGACATTCGGCCCATTAGTTTGGCCATTTTTACATCTTTCGCCCCATTTTCTTGTCAATGTTTAGACTTGTCGTGCTATTTAGGTGTCGATTTTTCCCCTGGCGAACGATAGTGAGCCTGTAATTTGTGGTGCCGTAGGAAACAACATTAACAAAAACAGCATCAACAACAACAACCACTTTCTCTATCCTTATAGTAAATGATATAATGTGTGTCCTTCCTATCAATGCTATTTGCCGGAGAGCATGGCATATATAATTGAACGGGAAAATTGGAATACAGAACAATGCACAGTGGAGAGACAAACGGAATTACTAGACGAAACATTTGTATCTTGGCTTTAGCCCCAATAGTTGAGATTTGAAGACACCTCATTTCTGTCGCCAAATAAATAGGGCGAAACAAGGGGTAGAATAAATGTAGGTACATAAGTGGTGCTGTAGGGGATAACATCAACAACAACAACAACAACAACAACAACTTTCTCTCTCCTTATAGTAAATTATATAATGTCAGCAGTGTCCTTCCTATCCATGTTAATTGAAAAGGAGGAAAGAAATACACAACAATGCACAGTGGAGAGAAGAGGAATTACTAGACGATACAGTTGTCCTGCAAATGGTGATGTTTAAATCAACTTTATTTAAAATATAAATAAAATTGCATATAGGCTAAAGTGAATATTGCATATAGGCTAAAGTGAATATTGCATATAGGCTAAAGTGAATATTGCATATAGGCTAAAGTGAATATTGCATATAGGCTAAAGTGAATATTGCATATAGGCTAAAGTGAATATTTGTAAAGCAATTTTTGGAGTATCACTAGATCCTTTTAAACGGTTTAAAATCGACCTCTATAATAAATTAATTATGAAAAACTCACATGGACGTATAGGCATAAAAAGTAAAAGCAAATCAAACATACGAATATTAGTATAATTTTATATTAGCCTACACTAAATTAACCTGTCTCCGTTTTGATTACTCGGTTATCACTATGAACAAAACAAAAAGGAAAACTGGGGAAGGTGCTAGAGTATATAACATAGAGTATATATTCTAGGATTTATAGTTTGGGCTACAGAGGACTTTTAAAGTCCAAAAAACGGTCTCCTGGGCCCTCCAGGAAGGCTAAGTCAAAATCGAAATCCTAAACTAATGGTCCGATTTTAATTCTGTTTGCGCCATTCGATTCAGCTTGCCAATGTGTACTTATGGTATAAATTTAAACAAAATACGTTCATAAATAACTCGTCTATGGAGTTTTTAAACTTTAAAATAGGCCTAGGGAGCCTAAAAATAGGTCAACATTTACAACAAATTATACCGTTGAATCCGCAACGGCGAGACGAATCCAAATATGTAATAATATTGACAAGTCAAAATTCGACGAAAATCACCGATTTGCCTGGGCTTAATTAAACCTAAGGTTTTGGAAACAAATATTATCGATTCTGGCCGAATGGCCGGGCAAAAATGAAATCTACGACCATGTCTAGAAGCAGCTCGGCGAGCAAAAACGAATGGCACCAGTTAGAATTTTCTAGGTCTATATACTATGGTTGTACAGTCGCGCTAATAAGTCATGGCCCAGCTGTCATTACGTTTGGCTTGCTCTGTGCTGTATTAATGCCTGTCAGATGTTGAATAGGGTGGGTAACTGTAGGAACATATTTGTATATTTCACTTGATATGAAGAAATGAATCTTAGATATTGCTGATACCAATTATTGACCAAAACATACTTGGTGCCGAGACATCACTTATTAGCGCGACTGTACAACGAAATATGTTGTTAAATATCAAAACTTTGTATTATAAATGCGGTGATTAATTAGGAAATACCTTCCAGAAATGTTTAATTTGCTTTTACTTTTTATGCCTACAGTATACGTCCAGGTGAGTTCTCCACATATGAAGGAATGTGTATGCCGTATGCGTGTGCTTTCGATAATAAGGTAGGGTTATATCCCAGGTAGAGCAATCAACCAATTACCAAGTGACGCATGCACCAGAGGCACTCTCTCATCTACCTGCATTGTGGGCCGGAAAGTACACTGAACACGGAGATAGATACAGGTAAATATGCACACACACACATATGTATGCATACACACATACATGCATGCATACACACACAACATTATTATTTACACACACACACACACACACACACACATATATATATATATACAGTATATAATATACTGTATATATAATAATGTGTTTGAAACGACACCATTATAATTACAGGGCGTAATATACAAGGAACACAAATTAATAACATCTAAACAACCAATGTCCTACTATATACCGGTACCATTAATAAGATATATGCATTAATATGTATGTAGCAGAAACAGGGGTGTAAGGAGAACATCGGCATATAATCCTAATATTTGATGAAGTACATAATGAAAATATAGAAACCCTCTCTCTCTCTCTCTCTCTCTCTCTCTCTCTCTCTCTCTCTCCTTCAAGCCAAACTATAGGGGTGAAATGTCTTAAAATCGCCAATAAAAATGGGGACGAAACATGTATGTCCTAAAAAGACCACACCCACCTTTTCAACAGATAGAGAGTCAATACTATCGGGTTTAGTTCTGTATAATTGCGCACTCACACAATCTCACACGTACTGATTAATTTGATGAGTTTATTCTGCATTAAATAAAACATGAGAGAGAGAGAGAGAGAGAGAGAGAGAGAGAGAGAGAGAGAGAGAGAGAGAGAGAGAGAGAGAGAGAGAGAGAGAGAGAGAGAGAGAGAGAGAGAGGAGGAGGAGAGAGAGAGAGAGAGAGAGAGAGAGAGAGAGAGAGAGAGAGAGAGAGAGAGAGAGAGAGAAGGGGGGGGGGGGGATCCAGCCTTTCCCTTAGTTGAGTTGTGAGGGTAAGGTTTGGAGGAGTATATAAACCCTCTGCATCCCTGGTCAAATCATCATTCGACCCTCATACATCCAGCCATGAGGATACAGGTACAGTATAGCTAACACAGATATTCATAGGCAATATTTGGGAATAGGTACAGTTGCTCATATAAGTTATATTCCTCGTCTATATATTAATTTCACTCCCAACACCAGACACCTCCCAATTAAATGAATGAAATCATGTGCTCCTACCGGGATTCGAACCTGGGATACCACATACAGATCTTAAACACTCCAACACTGTAACAAGTGTCTCCCCCAAAGTTGAAAGAATAACAGAGAGCCAAATTCAAGGTACGTTAGAGTCAACATGTCTGAACAACGGATTTTACAGCAATCTAAGTCATATTACTGTATATTCTGCTTATTCTTATGTGCTAGTACTATATATTCTTATGTGCTAGTACTATATATTCTTATGTGCTAGTACTATATATTCTTATGTGCTAGTACTATATATTCTTATGTGCTAGTACTATATATTCTTATGTGCTAGTACTATATATTCTTATGTGCTAGTACTATATATTCTTATGTGCTAGTACTATATATTCTTATGTGCTAGTACTATATATTCTTATGTGCTAGTACTATATATTCTTATGTGCTAGTACTATATATTCTTATGTGCTAGTACTATATATTCTTATGTGCTAGTACTATATTGACTAATATTATGTTTGTATTACTTTTTTGAAGGGGTTGGTATCGAGTGCGTTGGTGCTGGCGTTGGTGTTGGTGAAGGGAACCTCAGCCAATAGTCGTGGTGTTTATCTACCCCCAGCACCTTATCATCATCCACCACCACCTCATCATCATCCACCACCACCACCACCACCACCACCACCACCACCACCACCACCCCCTCCTCCACCCCCTCCCCCTCCTCCTCCTCCACCACCACCTCAGGTTCGTTCGATCTCATCTCTCCCTATCTCTTTCACTACTGTGTTGTCAGCACCAGGGTTACCAAATCAAGTCCATTAGATAGTAGTAAATAATAGCTGATAATCGCTAGAGTAATGCCACAATCTCTAGAATATCTATATAAATAGGTTTAACTCTCCAAAATCTCGCTAGAGTTCATGTCGCTATATGTAAAAAATTGCCTCTAGATTGAAGTAAATAGCACTAGAGCTAACAGGGAAGTAACTAAGTAACTAGTCAGCACGTGTCGACCCATGATCTAAATGTCAAAATTCCTATCCACCCCATAAGCCGTTATCACATGAGAGCCTTTTTAGTCAACATTCGATGATCCACATTTTTGCGGTATTTTGCACTGGTATCGTAACCTAGACTGATGATAGATGAACTTAGGTGGTAGAAATATTATACATGTTGACCTCATAAGCTGCCAGACCAGTGTTGAGGATAAATGTTGAGGGAAAAAGCGCTCCTGTGATACCAGCTTTATATACGACAACGGGGCTGTTCGGCCAGCCAGCCTAGGGAACGACTACTACTACTAAATGTATTCTACAGCACAGAACATTTCAGTTTATTTAAAACAATTACCAACAATCTCCTCAATGGCAAAAATCAGACGATCCATTTACAAGACATGCAATATATATATATATATATATACCGGTATATATATTATATATATATATATATATATATATATATATATATATATATATATATATATATATATATATATATATATATATATATATATTACTCGGTACATATTAATTTGTTATTTAAAATGTTGAATATAAACACCAAATGAGGAGTGCTTAATTGACGTTTCGCATATAGCTTTATCAGGCCTAAACAAAATATATATATATGAAACGTTGTCATATGCTGTATATATTCATTCTGTCAACTATTTTGAGTTTATTTTTATAATATACAAACTTGTTTTTGTTTTAATATATTTCTCTAATTTGTATTATTTGGTTTGATTTTTTTTTGTTTTTTTGTTTTTTCTAATTTACAACCTTCCCCTCCACAACGCTAGGTTCCGGCCAAATACACCTTCGAGTACGGTGTAATAGACGACCCCACCCTCGTCAACCTAGGCCACTCCGAGACCAGAGATGGGGACGTAACTAAAGGACAATACTTCGTGACTCTACCCGACGGTCGACTCCAGAAGGTTACCTATACTGCTACCACCGACGGAGGGTACGTATTGGGGTTATGTCTTGATAGCGTAATGCACAAATGCGCGGAATTTCGGTGTGAGTATCCTAGGTTAGAGTCCTTAAAGTGCCACATGCATTTGTTGATTTCATTAACCCTCTCCGACATATGACGCGATTTTGAGCCTATTGGGGATACTTTAAAGCCTTTGTTCCCATCAGGGGTATTTATAAACCTTTAGTTTAGTTACTTCAACCTCTGCAGTTGTCTTTGAGTTAGCTGTGGGCAGAACACTAATTTTGGAGAGATTATTATGAGAGAAAACTCTATTTCTTATTGCTAATCTGGCAACCTCTGCGTCATATGAGCGTGAAAGGGTTAATTTAGCTTAGAAGTAAAGTTGGTTGGTGAAAATATATGAATTAACTATAAGATCAGGTACAGTTTAATAGTTTAGGTTATGGGATAGCTATAAGATCAAGTAACGCCACAATAAATCCATATATGAAGGCACATTTAAGTAGCTGTTGTGGTCATATTTAGAAACTTTATACACTGCTACTATCAATGGAGGGTATATATTAGGGTTCTGGGTTAGCTATAAGATCAAGTACGGCTTAGAAGGTAGGGTTCTGGGTTAGTCACATCAGTTTTGAGATTTTAAAACGTTCGCGTTATTAGCTTTTATCTGTGAATTTAAAGACTTTTCAAGACTTTTAGGTGTCATTTTTATCCTGGCAAACAATAGCGAGCCTGCTATTTGGGAGAAACCAGCCTTTGCCCAGGGTATTTTTCTATACAAAAAAAATACACAAATTTATCCTGAAGGAGGGTCTTGGGGGTATTTTTTTAAGCTTGACGGAGGTCTAGGGAAACAAATAAACATAAATAAATAAATAAATAAATAAATAAATAAATAAATAAAGAAGACCAGCTACGAGTTAAATGGTTAACCCTTACACTCACTGACGATACAATATAATATTTATATAGCCAACACTTGAGAACGCTATTATCACGTATATTTTCGTCACTTTAGTCTCCCATACATATTACATTTTCCGTCATATTTAATTTCGTCACCTTAAGTCTCCCATACATATTCCGTTTTCTATCACTTATATTTGTATTACCTTAGTCTCCCATACATACTCAGTTTTTCTTTACTCGCCATATAGAGGACCATTTTCTTTTTCAACTCAATAAGGGTAAACTGCACCATTTTCGTCAAACTACACTGGAACTATTTAGTGAACAATTACAGTATAGTCGGCAATACACTTTTCGTTAATGTATAATACAACTACCTTAATATGGGCATCCGCCAGCCTCTTCAGTGGGTGAAAGGGTTAGGGAGTTTTAGCTACTGAAGTTGATCAAGTACCTGTATACCCTATTCATTATAAGTAGGCCAACAATCTTTCCCACTAACCTCTATAACACAACAAAGGACTCGAGTAATCGAGCTAATATTTCAACATTGAAGAAAGGTCAGCAAGGGAATAGATAAGGAAATTTACAGCCCCTTTGCTCTTATACAACTTACCATTATAATAGCATGCTCATGCTTTGACGTCAAAATAATGCAATGTTATGTTACAGATTCGAAGCCGTTGTGACATACGAAGGCACAGTTGCACCCCCACCCCCACCCCCACCCCCACCACCTCCTCCACCACCACCACCCCCACCTAAGCTCCACCACCACCAAGACGACCATGGCCACGGACACGGGGGCTCCCACACGCACTTCCCCGCCGGCCACGACCACATAACTCCGGTACACTCCGGCCACAACGCCATCCACTTCCCCGCTCCCCCGCCTTTCCCTCACCACGGGGGACATGATGGGGGGCATCTTGGGGGACATGATGGGGGGCATCTTGGGGGACATGATGGGGGGCATCTTGGGGGACATCACGGGGGACATCTTGGACACCAAGGGGGCCATCTTGGGGGACATCACGCGGGCCATCTCGGGGGACATCACGCGGGCCATCTCGGGGGGCATCACGCGGGCCATCTCGGGGGGCATCACGCGGGCCATCTCGGGGGACACCATGGGGGAAATCTCGGACACCACGGGGGGCAACATGGCGGACATCATGGTTGATACCTATACTAAGAACATCACATAATATACCAACTATAAAAGACAACATATAACTCACTTCTAAAGACACCATATAGGCCTGCATCATAACACAACACACACCATTCTAAATACATCACATACACCATTTCTAAATACATCACATACACCACTTCTAAAGCCACCCTAGGTCCTACAATAAATATACCAAGGACATAACAAATCCACTTCTAAAGACACCACTTACATCACTTCTAAAGATACCAACTTTAAAAGACACCCAACATATAGACCTCCAAATACACCATAGGCCTACACCATATATACTTAGGACACTATATACACCACTTATAAAGACACTTACTTCTAAATACATCACATACTCCATTTATAAAAGCCACCACCTATACTTAAGATAACACATACTGACCACTTCTTCTACATACATCATAAATACACCACTTCTATGAGACTCCATACACACCACTCATATGAAGGACATTCGAATAACTCCTCGACTTCACAACTTCCAAAGAATTACCAGTTTACAAAAGAATGGGACACACGGACAGTATAAGATATCTTAGTTACCGTACTCATCTCTAAATCAACTCTTCTAAATATATATATACTACCACCATTCACTATCTTAGTTACTCATCCCTAAATTTACTCTGGTAAATATACTGTATATATACTCCCACCATTCGCATTCTTCTTATACAAATCTACACTACAACTTCCAGGGACGTGATTACGTCAAATACATACCGGTAATGTTATAATTCCAAAGAACATTTTCAGTAATTCGGCGACTTCAGCATATCGACAATCACCAAAAACAGTACCATTATTGAAACTAACACGTCAAATATTTATGCATTAATTACATTATCTATTCAATTATCTGTTCTTCATATGTGATACTTTACACTTTATTAACTCTCTTTATAATACTATATACTTTAAGACCGTTTATATAAAATGACGAGAATAAATGGATTGCAACAATCTACTTGTTTTTAATCCTGAAATATGCATTGATAATATGTTATATACTGTATATACATACATACATACATATATATATATATATATATATATATATATATATATATATATATATATATATATAATATATATATATATATATATATATATATATATTATATATATATATATATATATATATAAAGTTTTATGAGAGAGAGAGAGAGAGAGAGAGAGAGAGAGAGAGAGAGAGAGAGAGAGAGAGAGAGAGAGAGAGAGAGAGAGAGAGAGAGAGAGAGAGAGAGAGAGAGAGAGAGAGAGAGAGATAATAAATTTGTTTCGGTTTGGCTCTACCAGACGTATTTTCTGACACAAATCGACCCCCTTGAAATACAACCATATGTACAGTTGGCCACATTAATTAGTGTACACTCCATGTTTTTATATATGTATAGAAAATCAGTATTATTGAATTAGAATGTATTTTCTTATGCACAAGTCAAGCAATATGACCAATTAACGGTTTTAAGGGGCGATGGGTCTTTTTCTGGTCCTCCTTCTCCCTCATGCTTAGCCCCATTAGTGTTTTAGATTTTAAGACGTTCGGCCCATTAGTTTGGCGATTTTGAGACCTTTCGCCCAATAGGCTATCTTTGATAATATTTAGACTTTGTGTGTCATTTAGGTGTCGACTTTTGTCGTGGAGAGCGCTAGCGAGCCTGTAATTCAAGAGGAACCACCGGAACATTTTTCTATCGAAAAATATACAAATCTATCTTGAAGGAGGGTCGTGTTGGGTGTTTTTTTAAAGCTTGATGGAAGTCTAGGGAGGAAATTAAAAAGATAATAAAGAGCTACATAAATGATCAAATAAAATACACCCATTATTATTATATTATAGGAAATTATTATTCTTGAAAGTCAATCACACACTAAGTTTCCTTCCATACATAATATCATGGCTTGGATACAAACTAATGTGGCCAACTGTACCTCATAGTGTTGGATATTGATTAATTCATAAGGCGCTAAAACAGTTTTGTTCAAATCCTTCCGGTTATTGAGTAATGGTGGTCGTAAGTACTCTGTACAACTCTCCAACTCAAGAGTGAAACGTTACTCCCAATCATTCTTCTATTCAACAGTTGAGCTCTGGAACTCTCTCCCTGAATCCATCTTTCCCTCAACCTATGACTTAAATTGTTTCAAACTCTGTGTGTCCAGGCATTTTGGCTCGAACGTTCCTTGATTTTGGCCCTGTCACTCTTTTAACTCTGGGGGAGGCACTCGTCACAGGCAGTTTTGCCTTTTGTCTCCCTCATCCACATAGAAAAAAAAATTAAAACCGTACCAAATTACTACTACAACCACAAAGTTTCTGTAGTATACCTGGAATATTCTTTGTTTTGCGGCATGTCGCATTCTGCCATTTTTAACATCGATAAATGCAAATCACACTTTACGGGAAGATTTGTTTTCTTGACCTTTCTCTCCCTCATGTTTAGCCCCATTAGTTATGACAACATAAATCATTCGCCCCCATTATTTAACAATTTTAAGACCTCTTGCCCCATTTTTTTGTCAATATTAAGACCTTTTATGTCATATAGGTGTTAATTCTTTCCTGGCAAATGATAGCGAGCATGTAATTTAATAGGAATCGGCATTTGGCCTGGAAATTTGTCTACCGAAAAAGGAACAAATTGATCTCAAAGTGGGGTCTAGATGTTTTTTTATTAAAACTTGATAGAGGTCTAGGGAGCTAACATGAAAAAAGAACAAACAAATATATGTATGTATGTATGTATGTACTCAGGCACATAGCCCATAGCTGGGGGGCATACAATAAATAATTTAACCCCCCCCCCCTCTCCTTAACCCCCTCTGTACAGGCGACGTCCTTTTACTTTTAATCTACCTATATTTACACTTTTTACTTTTAATCTACCTATATTTACTTTTTACTTTTAATCTACCTATATTTACTTTTTACTTTTAATCTACATATATTTAAACTTTTTACTTTTAGTCTACCTATATTTACACTTTTTACTTTTAATCTACCTACTGTATATTTACTTTTTACTTTTAATCTACCTATATTTACACTTTTTACTTTTAATCTACCAAATATTTACACTTTACTTTTAATCTACCTATATTTACACTTTTTACTTTTAATCTACCTATATTTAAACTTTTTACTTTTAATCTACCTATATTTAAACTTTTTACTTTTAAGCTACCTATATTTACACTTTTTACTTTTAATCTACCTACTGTATATTTACACTTTTTACTTTTAATCTACCTATATTTACACTTTTTACTTTTAATCTACCTATATTTACACTTTTTACTTTTATTCTACCTATATTTACACTTTAATTTTATCTACCTATATTTACACTTTTTACTTTTTATCTACCTATATTTACACTTTTTACTTTTTATCTACCTATATTTACACCTTTTACTTTTAATCTACCTATATTTACACTTTTTACTTTTATTCTACCTATATTCACACTTTTTACTTTTTATCTACCTATATTTACACTTTTTACTTTTATTCTACCTATATTTACACTTTTTACTTTTTATCTACCTATATTTACACGATTTAGTGCAGTTTAAGAAGGATCTGTGGTAGTAAAAATTATAAAGTAAGATAGTTCAAAGCCTGTTAATTGCTGGAGGCCCTTTTTAAACCGAATATAATCGTCTTATAGTAGCCAGAATAAAGCTAACAGAACGGCACCAGTGTTGAAAGGGTTAATGACGAAATAAAAAACTAGAACTAGAAATAAGACACTGATGATAACAAAAAACACCCAGACCTATTTCAAGCTAAATTTGTACATTTTTCGATAGAAAAATGTCGAAGGCCAATTTCTTCTAAGTTATAGGCTTGCTGTCGCTTGCCCAGATTTTGTTTTATTATTATATATATATATATATATATATATATATATATATATATAATATACTGTATATATATAAAACCTACACCTGAATGAAGTGAAACGTCCTATTATCGTCAAACTAATGGGGTGAAACGTTATATAACCTCCAAACAAAAGGAGTGAAACATGGACGTCCAAAAAGACCCACCCTCGGCCCAAATAGGGTTAATACCAACCCGTCCCTGCATACCTTTCTTTACCGGTCAATATTGCGTCCACTTAGCCTAGATTCTGGAAGCTATTTAAGGGGGGATGGGCGTATTTATTTACCCATTTATATAGCTTTTTTTTTATAATTTGTGTTTTAGTTTCCTCCCTAGACTTCCATCAAACTTAAAAAATCACCCCACGACCCTCCTTCAAGATAAATGTGTACATTTTTCGATAGCAATAACCGGTTTCTCTTAAATTACAGGCTCGCTATCGCTCGCCAGGAAAATATCGACACCTACATGACACGAAATTGTTATAATATTGACAGAGAAATGGGGCGAAAGGTCTTAAAATCGCCAAACTAATGGGCCGAACGTCATAAAATCTGAAAACTAATGGGGCTAAGCATGAGGGAGAAGGGGGGGGGGCCAGAAAAACGACCCATTCCCCTTAGCAATGACCAGAGCGATCACTGTTCATATTAGTGGAGGATGAGGCACTTTGTGTGTGTGTGTGTTTTTTTTTTTTTTTCTATGTGAGTGAGGGAGGCAAAAGGCAGAACTGCCTGTAGCGAGTGCCTCCCCCAGAGTCGAAAGAGTGACAGGGCCTAAATCAAGGGATGTTCGAGTCAAAATGCCTGGAGACACGGAGTTAGAAGCAATTTAAGTCATAGGAAGAAGGAAAGACTGATTCTGGGAGAGAGTTCCAGAGCTCAGCTGTTGAATAGAAGAAAGTCTGAGAGTAACGTTTCACTCTTGGGTTGGAGAGTTGCACAGAGTAGGGGTGGGATTGTGTTGCAAGGCGGAACACTGATTATTATAGTAGAGATAGAATAGCGAGAGAGATGCAACATTGTATACGGTACAGGAAGGAACAGTATGAATTATAAGGGGTTTTTAGTTTTGTTCCTAGATATCCTTCAAGCTTAAGATTACACCTCCTTGAGCCCCTTTCAAGATAAATGTGTACATTTTTCGGTAGAAAAATGTCCCGGCCGAAAGCCGGTTCCTCTTAAATTACAGGCTCGCTATCGCTCGCCAGGATAAAATCGACACCTAAATGGCACGCAAGGTCTTAAAATTGACAGAAATGGGTTGAAAGTTCTTAAAATCGTCAAAATAATGGGGCAAACGTCTTAAAATTAGAAAAACAATGAGGCTAAACATGAGGGAGAAAGGGGTCCAGAAAAAAGTCCCTCAAGTGGATATATCTCCCCTTAACCCTCCTTCTTCCAAATAGGCTACCATACCTTTCATAATCTGAATTATTTCGTCTAAGTCAGAACAAATAAAAGACATACGTAATCGGATCTTGAAAGGCTAAAATTTACCCTACAATTTGTCATCGAAGTGTAATCATTATTTTGAGAGACGTACAGTTGGCCACATACATTTTGAGAGACGTACAGTTGGCCACATATATTTTGAGAGACGTACAGTTGGCCACATATATTTTGAGAGACGTACAGTTGGCCACATACATTTTGAGACGTACAGTTGGCCACATACATTTTGAGACGTACAGCTGGCCACATACATTTTGAGAGACGTACAGTTGGCCACATACATTTTGAGAGACGTACAGTTGGCCACATATATTTTGAGAGACGTACAGTTGGCCACATCAATTTTGAGACGTACAGTTGGCCACATACATTTTGAGAGACGTACAGTTGGCCACATACATTTTGAGACGTACAGTTGGCCACATACATTTTGAGACGTACAGTTGGCCACATATATTTTGAGAGACGTACAGTTGGCCACATACATTTTGAGAGACGTACAGTTGGCCACATACATTTTGAGAGACGTACAGTTGGCCACATATATTTTGAGATACGTACAGTTGGCCACATACATTTTGAGAGACGTACAGTTGGCCACATACATTTTGAGACGTACAGTTGGCCACATATATTTTGAGAGACGTACAGTTGGCCACATACATTTTGAGAGACGTACAGTTGGCCACATACATTTTGAGATGTACAGTTGGCCACATACATTTTGAGAGACGTACAGTTGGCCACATACATTTTGAGAGACGTACAGTTGGCCACATACATTTTGAGACGTACAGTTGGCCACATACATTTTGAGAGACGTACAGTTGGCCACATATATTTTGAGAGACGTACAGTTGGCCACATATATTTTGAGAGACGTACAGTTGGCCACATACATTTTGAGAGACGTACAGTTGGCCACATATATTTTGAGAGACGTACAGTTGGCCACATATATTTTGAGAGACGTACAGTTGGCCACATATATTTTGAGACGTACAGTTGGCCACATACATTTTGAGACGTACAGTTGGCCACATATATTTTGAGAGACGTACAGTTGGCCACATACATTTTGAGAGACGTACAGTTGGCCACATATATTTTGAGAGACGTACAGTTGGCCACATATATTTTGAGAGACGTACAGTTGGCCACATATATTTTGAGAGACGTACAGTTGGCCACATACATTTTGAGAGACGTACAGTTGGCCACATATATTTTGAGACGTACAGTTGGCCACATATATTTTGAGAGACGTACAGTTGGCCACATATATTTCTAAACACGTCATGATTATATATACCGTATAATCTAATTAATTAATTTAATTCCCAACACAAAACACCTCACAATGAAATTAATGAAATCGTGTGCTCCTCCTGGGATTCGACCCCGGGATACCACATACAGATCTTAAACACTCTAACCATTACACCACCAAGACAGTTTGGAAGGAAGCATATCATGATTGACTGGCAAGAATAGTTTGCTATAAAACCGTTAATTTACCCCTTGCGAGTTTTAGGGTATAAGGAAGTTGGCACCATGAACATCAATATTTAGCAGCAATATAGACGCTTTGCAAGTTTATGATGGATAAAAAGATTGCTATATTTGTTTTTGTGTATTTATATATGCAGTACAACCATATCTTAGCTCTTACTTCGGTTGAATATCGATATAAAAAAAAGAAATCCAACTTCCTTATAGCCTGAAACTCGCAAGTGGTCAATTGGTCATACTATTGAACTATTCCATAAGAAAATACACTTCTAATTAAATCATACTAATTGTTCTGCCATACACAAAATCACCGAGTGTATACAAACTCCTGTGGCAAAATGTACAGTTGCCCACATAAGTTCTGTTCCTCTCCGTGATCTTATACATGGAAATATAATGCACATGATTGAATTACGGGTGTAGTTTCTCATGCAGTGGTTAAGGGGAGATTTCCACCTGGAGGATTTTTTTCTGAACCTCTTTCTCCCTCATGTCTAGCCCCATTGCTTTTGAGATTTAAAGACGCTTGCCCCATTAGTTTGGCGATTTTAAGAACCCTCGCCCCATTTCTGTCAATTTTAAGACCATTCGTGCCATTTAGGTGTCGATTTTTTCCTGGCGAGCGATAGCGAGCCTGTAATTTAAGGGGAACCGGCCTTCGGCCGGTACATTTTTCTACCGAAAAATGTACATATTTATCTTGAAAGGTGGTCAAGGGGGAGTAATTTTAAGCTTGATGGAAGTCTAGGAAATCAACTAAAAACCTCCCCTTAAGCCATCTGATTAAACCACTGATAATTCAAAGAAACCACACTCGCAATTCATGCATACTATTTTACTTGCATAAATAAAATTACAACTTATAAAGGAGTACAAAGGAAATCAAGCAACAACAGATCTAGTGACCCTTCTAGGTTGCTTGTCCTCCAAAACACTGAGGATCAAGTGTCCAAACAGTGGTTTAGAGTGGGTAAGGGAACATTGGAAAGGGAATTACTGCCCTGGAACTAATGTCCGTGGCAGGATTAGGAAGTTAGTAGGGGACAGATGGGTTAGTAACTGAGGGGGGGATAAAATAAACTTATGTGGGCAATTGTATATTGTACGGTCGCGCTAATAAGTCATGTCTCAGCTGTCACTACATTCGGCTCTCTCTGTCCTGTATTAATGTCTGTCAGATGTTGAATTGGGTGAGGAAATGTAGGAACAGCTTTGTATATCTCACTCGCAAGGAATAAATCAACTTGCGATACTGGTGATACTAATTATGGATCAAAATATACTTGGTGCCGAGACATCACTTATTAGGTCGATTGCACGACATAATTATATCGTGGCTGTACATTTGCGTGGCTATCCCGAACAAAATAAAATCCTCTCCTTAACCCTTTGAGTACCAGCGACGTGTGTTATCTTCTATTCTCTAGTTATATTCAGACGATATTATGCAGCTTGGGAAGGCTCTGCGGTACCGGTAGTTAAGGGGAGATCTCCACTTGAGGGATTTTTTTCGGGACCCCTTTCTCCCTCATGTTTAGCCCCATTGCTTTTGATATTATAAAACGTTTGCCCCATTAGTTTAGCGATTTTAAGAACTTTCACCCCATATTAAGACCTTTCGTGCAATTCAGGTGTCTATTTTATCCTGGCGAGCGATAGCGAGCCTGTAATTTAAGAGGAACCGGCCTTCGGCCGGGACATTTTTCTACCGAAAAATGTACAAATTTATCTTGAAAGGGACTGAAGGGGGTGTAATTTTAAGCTTGATGGAGGTCTAGGGAACAAACTAAATACCTCCCCTTAAAAGGGTTGGTTGAGATAGTCTGAAGCCTTAGTATTGCCAGATGTCCTTCCTAAGCTGAATAATATCGTCTAATAGTTGTCACAATATAAATAAATGGACATCACCGGTACGATATGGGTTCATTCTTTACCTATCGTCTATTCAATATAATTAGGCCAGATATAGTATGTAGGGTTGGCCAAATATGTCATGTCTCCGCTGTCATTACACTTTGCTCGCTGTGTGCTGTATTAATGTCTGTCAGATGTTGAATACGGCGTGTAAAGATAGGAACATGTTTGTATATATCACTGGAAACTATGAATTATTGCTTAGATAATGCTGATACCAATTATTGATGGAAATATACTTGGTGCCGCGACATCACTTATTTAGCCGACTGTACATTAATATCTAAAACTTAAAAACTTAAAAAATTAATAAAAAATGGCTAAAGGTAATCCAGCTAATATTTCGATCATTTGAGGAAAGTCAGCTAGAGAATAGAAAATATATACTAATAGATTTGTTTTATTCTTCCTTGATCCAAAATGTAAACGTAATAGAAAGATGACCAATACATTCCAAGCCTCTCCCTAGTAGTAGTAGTAGTAGTAGTAGTAGTAGTAGTAGTAGTAGTAGTAGTAGTCGTAATATAGTAGTAGTAGTAGTAGTAGTAGTAGTAGTAGTAGTAGTAGTAGTATATAGTAGTAGTAGTAGTAGTAGTAGTAGTAGTAGTATATAGTAGTAGTAGTAGTAGTAGTAGTAGTAGTAGTAGTAGTCGTAATATAGTAGTAGTAGTAGTAGTAGTAGTAGTAGTAGTAGTAATATAGTAGTAGTAGTAGTAGTAGTAGTAGTAGTAGTAGTAGTAGTAGTAGTCGTAATATAGTAGTAGTAGTAGTAGTAGTAGTAGTAGTAGTAGTAGTAGTAGTCGTAATATAGTAGTAGTAGTAGTAGTAGTAGTAGTAGTAGTAGTCGTAATATAGTAGTAGTAGTAGTAGTAGTAGTAGTAGTAGTAGTAGTAGTCGTAATATAGTAGTAGTAGTAGTAGTAGTAGTAGTAGTAGTAGTAGTAGTAGTAGTAGTAGTCGTAATATAGTAGTAGTAGTAGTAGTAGTAGTAGTAGTAGTAGTAGTAGTAGTAGTAGTAGTAGTAGTAGTAGTCGTAATATAGTAGTAGTAGTAGTAGTAGTAGTAGTAGTAGTAGTAGTAGTAGTAGTAGTAGTATAGTTATCATTATTATTATTAGTAGTAGTAGTAGCATTATGCCTGGCCCAAATGGATAGCATAGCCCCCCAAAATTTTAATGCAATAGAAAGAAAACCAATATGCTAAATACCAAGCCTCTCCCTATAGGCCATGAAAGCAAGCACCCCGCCCTCCACCCAAGCATTTATCTAAGCACGAACCAGCAATCAAGTAATCGGGGATATCAGACAGACAGACAGACACAGATGAAAGCCCCAATCACACTAGCCATATTCCAAGCATCAACTCTCGGCAACTATGATCTAGAAACCTTTGATTCAAGTTGAAGAAGTTATCAGGTAACTAAATCAACCCATCTTGAATTCAGCTCCCTTTATCAACACAAAAACGCGCCTACAGTCTCGCCAGGATCAAAATTCCGCTCGAACGTTGCCGGAAAAAACGTGCCTGTGACTCCGCGCCTAGACAATAACAACACGGGGCCCTCAGGCAAAACGTTTATCGGCGGCCGAAATGCGGATTATGAAAAACGCAGGCAATCACGGGGGACGGATGGATGGTATAAAGCGGATTGGTGGGCTAGTCAATACATCAGTCGATACACAAGCAGCCATGATCTCAAAGGTACGGTACACAAGCATCGGTAGTAGAACCTTTACTGTTTACAACCAGCTGAGTTTTTAGCAAGTGTTTTTAGATGTATTCAATATGTTAGTATATTAAGAACGGCTTAAAATATTCATGTGAAACGAATTTTAGCAAGATATTTTCCAGTCTTCAATCAATTCACGAAGTTAAAAGCATTGAAATAACTTGTGTAGAGAGAATTTAAGCCATCGTTGATACACACACAGCCATGATCTCAAAGGTACGGTACACAAGCATCGATAGTAGAACTTTTACAACTGGCTGAGGTTTAGCAAGTATTTTTTAGATGTTTTAAGTTTTTTAATACATTCAGAACAGCTTCAAGTACTCATGTGAAACTACTTTGATCTCACACATCAACTTTATGCAAGATATTTTCCAATCTTCACTCAATTCACAAAGTTAAAAACATTGGAGTTATCTATGTACAAGGGGTAAAAGCCATTGTTGATAGTTGATGCACTAGTCTCAAAATATACGATACACAAACATCGGTAGTAGAACTTTTGTATCCAGCTGAGTTTTAGCAAGTATTCATGTATTTTAGATGTATTCAGTTGTTTTTAATCAATTCAGAATAACATTAAGTATTCATGTAAGACTACCTACAGTATATATCGTACAACCAAGTTTATCAAGTATTTTTCAGTCTTCAATTAAATTCACAAAGTGAACTCTGGAACTCTCTCCCTGAATCAATCTTTCCTTCATTCTATGACTTACATTGTTTTAGACTTCGTGTGTCCAGTCATTTTGACCCCAACGTCTGTTGAATTTGGCTCTCTGTCACATTTATTACTATGGGTGAGACACTCGTTACAGGCAGCCGGCCTTTTGTCTCCATAACAAAAACTTAAGATTTCGAAAACGTTTGAAATATTTTATAATAGGCATTATTATTAAGTATTATTATGTTTTTCACACCAACCAACTTCACATCTAAACTCAATTAATGAAATCAACAAATACATGTGGCACTCCGAGGACTCGAACCCAGGATACTCACATCGAAATTCCGCGCACTATGCATTATGCTATCAAGACAGTGAAAGAAATATGGACAAGCCTACGATTTATAATGCAGTTTCGAATCCTGCATATTAATCTGAGCATGTACATATACAGTACAGTACAGTATTCCAACTGGGCTATGGTAGCCGAATGGAAGGTGTGGCACTCCGAGGACTCGAACCCAGGATACTCACATTTTACTAGTATTGGTGTTCCTAATCAAGTTAACTATTGTACTTGCTTATCTTAAGGGGAGGTATTTAGTTTGTTCCCTAGACCTCCATCAAGCTTAAAATTACACCCCCTTGAGTCCCTTTCAAGATAAATTTGTACATTTTTCGGTAGAAAAATGTCCCGGCCGAAAGCCGGTTCCTCTTAAATTACAGGCTCGCTATCGCTCGCCAGGATAAAATCGACACCTGAATTGCACAAAAGGTCTTAATATGGGGTGAAAGTTCTTAAAATCGCTAAACTAATGGGGCAAACGTTTTATAATATCAAAAGCAATGGGGCTAAACATGAGGGCGAAAGGGGTCAAGAAAAAAATCCCTCAAGTGGAGACCTGCCCTTAATATACGTATATCTACATTATATGTTCATGTGTTGTACATTCTAAGGTGTTGGTATTCTGCGTGGTGGTGGCCGTGGCCGGTACTGGGGTGATGGCCGACTCTCATCTCCCTAATGATATCCATGTAAGTTAATTTTACCTCCACCAACGAAATTGGACGGAGGTTATCCTTTAGCCTCAGTTTGTTAGTCTGTAAACATGATATCTCACAGCTTGATTATTTTAGTCGCTTTGGAGTTATAGAGGTTAGTGGTCAAATATTTTGGCCTACATATCCCCTTCAACACCATGCCATAATGTCCATCCTATTCTGGTTACCATTAGACGATTTTAGAATATAATTTACCTCTAAAACTCAAAGGGGTCGCAATAAACCCTCTGAATAAAATCTGTGTGTGATAACCCGGGTTCGAATCCCGGTGGATCATATATACTTTAATTAATTTCATTGGGGGTGTTTGGTGTTGTGGTGAAATTAATAAAATATAGATAATATAGGTTCTTCTTAAAATGCATAAAATCATCTAACTTTAGCCAGAATCAAATGTATTAGTGCGTCATGGTGCTGAAGGGGATATAGTGAATGGACTATAATATTTGCCTACTCCAGGTTCCGGCCATATATGACTTCGAGTACGGCGTAATCGACGATCCCACGGCCAACGACTTCGGCCACTCCGAGTCCCGCAACGTCGACGTCACCACCGGCCGATACTTCGTGGCCCTTCCCGACGGCCGCACGCAGGTCGTCACGTACCGCGCCGACGAGAACGGTTTTGTGGCCGAGATCACCTACGAAGGAGAGGCCAGCTATCCCGACCACCACCACAACCTCGGACACGGAGGATATGGGCACGGAGGACACGGGCACGGAGGACACGGGCACGGAGGACACGGGCACGGAGGACAAGGTCACTTCCCCGCTCCACTCCCATATAATCCCATTGGTCACCATTACTAAGCTTTCCGGATATACAGTAATTCCTCACTTAAAGTGGTCCCCCCCCCCCCCCACCATTCCCCCATCTAGAACATCTTTCTTGTGGTTTCAAAGACAAAATCACGGACACTATTCTGCGATACGCACTCAACCTTGGTAGAGAGAATTTCACATACAAAGTCCTATATACTATCATGGTCACAACTATCAAAATAGTTCAAATCTTCCACTAATCTACTGTAACATATATTCCACACGGTACAACATATCATAATTACGGTACAATATATCATAATTACGGTACAATATATCATAATTACGGTACAATATATCATAATTACGGTACAACATATCATAATTACGGTACAATATATCATAATTACGGTACAACATATCATAATTACGGTACAACATATCATAATTACGGTACAACATATCATAATTACGGTACAACATATCATAATTACGGTACAACATAATTATCATAATTACAACTGCCCATGACACGTTTTCTGTAAACACATCATGATAAACAATAATAAAACAGCTATGGGTCCAACTGACTCGTAAATTAAGGTCTTCTAACATTCTTAGGCCTAATTGATCTTTTAGCTCACACAGAACCTAACTATATAGTAAATGTTTCACAAACCAATATATTATTTACGCAACAAACGAAAATTGGTCAAGGAACGTGAATATCTAGCCTGGCTGACCAATTTTGTCTAGTCAATAGCATCACACTAACTCCAATTAGGTTAGATTTATTGGTGGTTCTTGCCAATAACTGAAATTACTAACGTTTTCCATAGTTAGTCCTCAAAGTAAATATTACAAGGAATGGACTCACATATTCACCTATACAGTACTGTACTTTTACTTGATCAGTCGCACCACACATAAACCTAGACTAATTGTGTTCATACATGGATATTTACAAACTTAACTCAATGCCAGGCTCTGGATAATTGTGTGAGTGACATCACCGTTTCAAACATATACATTTTAGTTTATAATCTCTGTCTATCTCTCCACCATGTCCATGTCTGTCTGTCTAACTGTCTTTTCCTATATACACATCTATTAGCTATCATATCTATTAGCTATTGCATAAGTCTTCCTCATTGTTGCTCTCTCTCTTCTATGTCTTATCTATTGTTTATATAAGGTAAATCTCTCTCTCTCTCTCTCTGCCATTTTCTTTGTTTCTTTATTTTCTATATATACATCACCGACCCTGACCGATCATGGAGCTTGGCAACGACCGTTACGAATTAAGGGAAAAGAGGCATTGATAATTTTTGTTTTCCACGTGATTTTACGAATAATGTCTCTCCGTGGGTTCTTTGGTAAAACAGTCTAAACAAAATTATCTATAGGTAAACTGAAAAACTAATATCTTGATGGGTTTAAGAACTATGTAGTTATTTCTTTCTATATTCTATGGCTTACAAACAAATCTATGTTTTCTATTCATGATACATTTCGCAAAAAAAAACTATATCTGGATACTTAAGATTGTTTTTTGCTACTTACTTAAATATATAATTTACGAATTAAACTGCATATGTAAATTGTACTGCCTATATCCTATGGTGTATAAGCTATGGGATTTATTACTATACGATTATTTTCGCAGAAATTGTACTACCCAATTGAGAATCTTTACTACTTGTTTGTAAATAGGAAATGTATTACTAATATTACTTAAATCTGCACCCATTGTAACACTTCACTTGTTTTTAAAGCAGAAACTGTATCCTTATATTCTTCTATACCCAAATGTAACGCCTAAATTGTTTTTAAGACATTATTATCCTTACTTTCAACTTATAACCGCCACTAAAGCCACTAAAAGGCCTAATAAAACAATGAACAAATAAAATGACTTTGTTTACCTGCTACACCTTATATAGTTAATCTAGAATGTTATCAATCATGAGCTAGTAATTGAAATCTATGTGTACCTTAATCTATGTGTACCTTAATCTATGTGTACCTTAATCTATGTGTACCTTAATCTATGTGTACCTTAATCTATGTGTACCTTAATCTTATAGTTATTCTATAACTGTGCCTATCAATCAATCAAAGGTAATTATAGCAACCTTATGGGATTTTATAATTAACCCATTGACTGCGGGAGATGTTCCAAAATGCCATGGCAATTTACAGCAATTTACAGTCTTTTAAAGCCTCTAAAAGCCTGTAGAATCGAGTGAGCGGGAACATGACAGGCTACCCGTCCTTCCTCCAGTCAGCCGGCCGGTGCACTGAGGAGTATGTGCCATACAGTCCATACTCTCGCTAGATAAACAGCGTTGCCAAAGGCAAATGTAGCGCGACATTAGCGATAATTGCTAATTTTAGCGAATGTCTATGGTAGCGCTGCGGGTGAAGCCCGCGAGCTATGAAGCTCGTTTTGGTGTCATTGTGAAGCTATTTTCTTCTAGTGTTTGGCTGAATAAATTTAATTTAAGTCAGACACTTGCTTAGTCAATCAGGAGTGCCTGAATTTTGTCTATGAATAAGGAGACAAGGCAAAAATATACTAGTAAGTGCTTGCCTTCAAATTGGAGGTGATAGGAATAGTCACTTATACAAATTCGTGGACCCATTAATTTTTTTTTTTTTTTTTGTATGCAATTGTAACTAAATTTTAGGCCCGGATTGATTTTTGAGTGGAATTTGATTTTCAATAAATACTATATGTTGTTTTGTAGTGGATGCATCAAAAATTATATTCATAAATTAGTTTCCGGAGATATACTTGCATCAATAGAAACAGGTGAGGTCCCCGAATTTTTCTGAGTGACTGTACATTTGAGTAAAACATAAATTAATAAATATAATCTAAGTAAAGAAATAAAAACATGGACACAAGGAGATTGAAGTAGTTTAAGTTGTAACACGGTAGAAAATTGGAACAAAGAAAAGTTTAATAGTTTACTACCGGTTGAGCGTTGAGTAAAAACAAATACTGTGAAAACGGTTCACCTTTGGGTTAAAGACTCAGGAGATAATAGGGGTGAGACTGACCTTAATTTTAAAGTTAAGATAAAATAGCATCTTATATCTATCTATCTATCTATTGCCTGACGCCGTGATCCCCGAAGGGGTGGCCACGAACGAACCGCCCCCATGCACCTCTGTCCCCAGTCAGTCGACACCCCTCCCCCCAACCAGCACCGCCTTCATTCATATACTTCCTCACTCCATCCTTCCACCTGCTCTTTCGGTCTACATCTCCCTCTCTGTCCTTCCACCTCGCTCTCGTACACCCTCTTAGTCATTCTCTCGCTTTCCATACGTTCCATATGGCCGAACCATCACAAGTTGTTGAGCATCTTATAACATTGTAAAATAATTTGAAATGCCAACTACTCCAAAAGGATAACTTCAAAAGTGAAAAAGATAAACTATAAAAGTAACACTCACAGATCTACTCCAAGGATATGGCGAGAAGCGAAGTTGTCAGAAACTTACCTAAAACAAAAGAAAAATACATTAAAAATAATAATACATAGGCCTACAGGAGTGTGGTGCAGAATTCGGCTACCCACCTGACAGACATTGGCAATGCTGCCTTTCTATATTTTCACAACAATTATGTGATTTTGTGTTTTGTTTTGTTTTTCTGATGTGTTGTGATGTCCCTGTTCGGGCTCTGTCTCGAGTCGGCCACCCCCATTAAAAAAAAAAAAGGAAAACCGGGGAAGGTGCTAGAGTGTATATATATATACATTATATACTGTACATTGCCCTTTACGATACCCTATTAACCCTCTCCGACATATGACGCGATTTTGAGCCTATTAGGGATACTTTAAAACCTTTGTTACCATCAGGGGTATTTAGAAACCTTTAGTTTAGTTACTTCAACCTCTGCAGTTGTTTGTGATTTAGATGTGGGCAGAAAACTAATTTTGGAGAGGTAATTATAAGAGTGAGAGAACTATTTCTTATTGCTAATCTGGCAACTTCTGCGTCGTATGAGTCTGAAAGGGTTAAAGGCAGCATAGGTAGTAGAAACTACTACCTATGTTTGCTGAAGCTATTGTTTTAAAGCTTGATGGAGGTCTAGGGGCAAACTAAACCCTCTTCCCTTAAGATAGGGCAAGCAATGTTAGGTTAAGTTAGGGTAAATTATAATAGGGCAAGGTAGGCAGTGTTAGGACCGTTAGGATAAGATAAGATGGGGAATATAAGTAATAATACATGATCGTGTTAAGCAACACACACATGCAATGCTACATGTATTAAGCAACAAACACACTACACACCAACAACAGTAAAGCCGGTATCACACGAGCGCTTTTTCCCTCAACACTGGTCTGGCTGCTTATGAGGTAAACATTTAAATTTTTGTGGTTACCTAAATTCATCTATCATTAGTCTAGTTTCCGATACCAGTGCAAAATATTCCAGAAATGTTGCCATAAAAATGTTGGTTATCGAATGCTGACAATAAAAGCTCTCGTGTGATACCGGCTTAAAAGCAGCATAAGGGAACAATCATGACCAAATGAGAGTGAAAGGTTGGTTAGGATAGGTTAGGGTGATCTATGTAGAGCACGTAGCACCCGTCTTGCAACAAAATCCCACCCTTATTCTGTGCAACTCTCCAACCCAAGAGTGAAACGATATTCCTGGGATAGGTTAGGGTGTTCTACGTAGAGCACGTAGCACCCGTCTTGCAACAAAATCCCACCCTTATTCTGTGCAACTCTCCAACCCAAGAGTGAAACGATATTCCAAGTCTTTCTTCTATTCAACAGCTGAACTCTGGAACTCTTTCCCTGAATCCATCTTTTTCTCATCCTATGACTTAAATTGCTTCAAACTCCGTGTGTCCAGGCATTTTTGCTCGAACATTCCATGATTTTGGCCCTGTCACTCTTTCAACTCTGGGGGAGGCACTCGTCACATTCATGTTTGTTAAGTTAAGGCAAGACATTTCTGTTAGGGTAGGTCATGTTAACTTAGAATAGGATATTTTTAGGCTACGCTATATTAGAGGAAGATACGTAAAGTTAGGATAGGTTACATTATAGGTTAAGCTATCATAAACTAGGTTAGAACATGGAATGGAGTTCACCAGGGACTGAATGTAAAAGGAACTGCTAGCTAATCATTATACTGTAAGCATCACCTGAGGCTACAGAGAATGGATCCAACGAATCACATACATGCCACAGACCAACAGTATGAGGGACCATCAATAATTACCAAATGACAGTGAAAGGGACACAACCCCCATTACACTGATGCATGGAGGGAATACTGGCTTAATGCTTGCTTGCTTGCTTGCTTTCTATGATTGGATTTGTTTGGTTACAAATCGTATTGCTTAAAACAGATATACAAACAATTTCCGCCGTATTTAAGACACACTGCTAAGATCATATGAATAATTCCCTTGAAACACAAGCCCAAGTCAGTGTTTTTGTATCTGTCAATGATCAGTTTCGCGTTTACCATGTACGGTCGCGCTAATAAGTCATGTTCCAGCTGTCATTACGTTTGGCTTGCTCTGTGCTGTATTAATGTTTGTCAGATGTTGAAAAGGGTGGGTAAGTGTAGGAACATGGTTTTATATTTCACTCGATATGAAGGATGAAGCTTAGATTTTGCTGGCACCAATTATTGATCAAAACATACTTGGTGCCGAGACATCACTTATTAGCGCGACTGTACCTGTTCCAAATAAGTAGGCCAACACTCTTGACCACTATCCTCTAGAACTCACAAATGCTTATATATTTTCTAGATCTCAAGTGACGGCGTCTCTTGCGTGGATTGACCTCCTAATCTACCAAGATTGGAAGCCAAAGCGTCACATCTTTCCTTTGCCCCTCAACTTTCTCTTCATAATTGCTTAGGGGCACAGGGCCCTGGGTGGGGCTTTGGTTTCCCGGGCATTTCCGCACCCTCCTCAGCTCCCCGCCATGGAGTGGCTTCGGTCACCCAGGCTTTATTGTGGTCGGCGGCGGGGGGAGGGGGGGGGGGCGCTCGGTTATGGCCTTGGCCTTGCGGCTGTTCGGCCAGGCAGCTTGGGGAAAAACAACAACAACAAACTCACAAATGACTACGGTAATAAGGATATTTTTACCGTTTTGGAAGGGTCAGCCAGGGAATAGGCGTGGAAACGTATAGCCCATTTGCTCTATCCCTTTTTGAGTTACAGAGGTTGGGGTTCACGATTTCTAGCCTACCTATTTGGAATAGACTATATACACCAGTTATTTCTATAGGCGATTATACACGTTCGGCCCATTAGTTTAGCGATTTTAACACCTTTCGCCCCATTTTGTTGTCAATTTTAAGACCTTTCGTGCCAATTAGATGTCGATTATTTCCTGGCGAGCGATAGCGAGCCTGCAATTTTAAAAGGAAGCGGCCTTTGGCCGGGATATTTTTCCACCTAAAAATTTACAAATTTATCTTGAAGGGGGGTCTAGGGTAGGGGGGGGGGGGGGGGGGGGTTATAAGGTTGATGGAGGTCTAGGGAGGAATTTTAAACAAATATATGAATAAATGAATTAATAGACCGGTACACTCGGACACCATAGTCTCCAGCCCACTCATAGATATTAATAGACCGGTACACTCGGACACCATAGTCTCCAGCCCACTCATAGATAGACCGGTACACTCGGACACCATAGTCTCCAGCCCACTCATAGACCGGTACACTCGGACACCATAGTCTCCAGCCCACTCTTAGATATTAATAGACCGGTACACTCGGACACCATAGTCTCCAGCCCACTCATAGATATTAATAGACCGGTACACTCGGACACCATAGTCTCCAGCCCACTCATAGATATTAATAGACCGGTACACTCGGACACCATAGTCTCCAGCCCACTCATAGATATTAATAGACCGGTACACTCGGACACCATAGTCTCCAGCCCACTCATAGACCGGTACACTCGGACACCATAGTCTCCAGCCCACTCATAGATAGACCGGTACACTCGGACACCATAGTCTCCAGCCCACTCATAGATATTAATAGACCGGTACACTCGGACACCATAGTCTCCAGCCCACTCATAGATATTAATAGACCGGTACACTCGGACACCATAGTCTCCAGCCCACTCATAGACCGGTACACTCGGACACCATAGTCTCCAGCCCACTCATAGACCGGTACACTCGGACACCATAGTCTCCAGCCCACTCATAGATATTAATAGACCGGTACACTCGGACACCATAGTCTCCAGCCCACTCATAGATATTAATAGACCGGTACACTCGGACACCATAGTCTCCAGCCCACTCATAGATATTAATAGACCGGTACACTCGGACACCATAGTCTCCAGCCCACTCATAGATATTAATAGACCGGTACACTCGGACACCATAGTCTCCAGCCCACTCATAGATATTAATAGACCGGTACACTCGGACACCATAGTCTCCAGCCCACTCATAGACCGGTACACTCGGACACCATAGTCTCCAGCCCACTCATAGACCGGTACACTCGGACACCATAGTCTCCAGCCCACTCATAGATATTAATAGACCGGTACACTCGGACACCATAGTCTCCAGCCCACTCATAGATATTAATAGACCGGTACACTCGGACACCATAGTCTCCAGCCCACTCATAGATATTAATAGACCGGTACACTCGGACACCATAGTCTCCAGCCCACTCATACATAGACCGGTACACTCGGACACCATAGTCTCCAGCCCACTCATAGATATTAATAGACCGGTACACTCGGACACCATAGTCTCCAGCCCACTCATAGACCGGTACACTCGGACACCATAGTCTCCAGCCCACTCATAGATAGACCGGTACACTCGGACACCATAGTCTCCAGCCCACTCATAGATATTAATAGACCGGTACACTCGGACACCATAGTCTCCAGCCCACTCATAGATATTAATAGACCGGTACACTCGGACACCATAGTCTCCAGCCCACTCATAGATATTAATAGACCGGTACACTCGGACACCATAGTCTCCAGCCCACTCATAGATATTAATAGACCGGTACACTCGGACACCATAGTCTCCAGCCCACTCATAGATATTAATAGACCGGTACACTCGGACACCATAGTCTCCAGCCCACTCATAGACCGGTACACTCGGACACCATAGTCTCCAGCCCACTCATAGATATTAATAGACCGGTACACTCGGACACCATAGTCTCCAGCCCACTCATAGATATTAATAGACCGGTACACTCGGACACCATAGTCTCCAGCCCACTCATAGATATTAATAGACCGGTACACTCGGACACCATAGTCTCCAGCCCACTCATAGATAGACCGGTACACTCGGACACCATAGTCTCCAGCCCACTCATAGACCGGTACACTCGGACACCATAGTCTCCAGCCCACTCATAGATATTAATAGACCGGTACACTCGGACACCATAGTCTCCAGCCCACTCATAGATATTAATAGACCGGTACACTCGGACACCATAGTCTCCAGCCCACTCATAGATATTAATAGACCGGTACACTCGGACACCATAGTCTCCAGCCCACTCATACATAGACCGGTACACTCGGACACCATAGTCTCCAGCCCACTCATAGATATTAATAGACCGGTACACTCGGACACC
The DNA here is from genome assembly GCA_032716605.1 of Paralithodes platypus. Classification (NCBI taxonomy): domain Eukaryota; kingdom Metazoa; phylum Arthropoda; class Malacostraca; order Decapoda; family Lithodidae; genus Paralithodes; species Paralithodes platypus. The sequence continues at coordinate 79,043,105 of CM064575.1, read as the reverse complement.
ATAGTCTCCAGCCCACTCATAGATATTAATAGACCGGTACACTCGGACACCATAGTCTCCAGCCCACTCATAGATATTAATAGACCGGTACACTCGGACACCATAGTCTCCAGCCCACTCATAGATATTAATAGACCGGTACACTCGGACACCATAGTCTCCAGCCCACTCATAGATATTAATAGACCGGTACACTCGGACACCATAGTCTCCAGCCCACTCATACATAGACCGGTACACTCGGACACCATAGTCTCCAGCCCACTCATAGATATTAATAGACCGGTACACTCGGACACCATAGTCTCCAGCCCACTCATAGATATTCGTGGACTTCACCTATTTCTATTTATGGACGTATATCTCTGAAAACTAATTGATGACTATAAGTTGCTATACATCAACTATAAAACTATAATATACTATTCATTGAAAAGCTAGTATATTAAAAAACTCAATCCAGAGTTATAATTGCATACAGAAAAACATACAGGGATCCAGGAATTGTTATGAGTGGGCTAGATACTATGGCATCCGAGTGTACATATGATCTAAAAGAAGGCCCACAACTTTCAATTTCATATTATATTGGATATGAAACCTGCATACCCAAACCTGCAATAGCAAAGGTGTCGATTTGTTTTTCTTTTCTGGAGAGCCAGAGCGAGCCTGTAATTTTATGAGGAATCAGGCTTTGGCTGGAAAAAATTTCTACCGAAAAATGTAAAAATTTATCTCGAAGGGGGGTCTAAGGGGTGTTTTCTTAAGCTTGATGGAGGTCTAGCGAGAAAAATATATACACAGATAAATACATAGACCAAAACACCCCCCCCCCCCTTAATCACATTCGAAGACCAACTGAACAATCTATTATGATCACCTGCACATGTAATAGAAGACTAAAAATAATGGGTTCACCTTTCGTTTGACACCCTGGTTGAAATACAAAGGGTTGGAGCAAATGGGCTGTACATTTCCACACATACTCCATCGTTAATCCTTACTAAATGGTAGAACCATTAGCTCGATTACTCTAGCCGTTTATGAGTTATACGTCACCGCTATACGCAAGCAGGTAGGGACATTGTCTTCCCCATAATCACACACCAACACACGCACGCACACCGAGATATAAAAGGATTGATTGCGAGACTGCATGAGTCAGTACTATTTCAGGCTTTCCGCGATGCACTACGCTCCCTTCACGGTAAATTATAGGCTTACAATTAATTATACATGATTTGTTTATCATTTACATAGTGTAGGAGTCCGTTCGCTAGTTTATTGGACTACTGTTTTCAGTCTACGCACGAATTGTTTAGCATACACGTCGATTAGCTATGATAATTTACATACAGTATATATATATATATATACATAATTATATACTGTATATACAGTATACTATATATATCATAAATAATAAAAAACAAATATTTGTTAGATCCTTCACTAATTCTACATATAGGCTATGGTACTATAGTAAGTCCCACAAAGTAATGTGAAGTTAATTCCTAGTATGTGTATCTTCCCCCATTAGTGGTGATTTAAATGGGTGTTGTGGTGGGTGTCGAGTACCTATATATTGGTGGGGGAGAAAATAGCCATCTTTAACGACCATCCCGTTCACCAAATTGTTAACCTGTTAAAATGCCTAGCCTGTAATTAAGTATGCACGTGTATATACAGTACTTATTAGTTTATATACATTAAAAACCATTTGATATATATATACAGTATATATATATATATATATCACATAGAAAAAAAATATATATATATGCGTGTGTTCGCGTGTGTTAAAATTCATGATCACCCCTACTTACTTTCCCATCGATAATTAAACAAATCTAAATCTAATTACAGTTTGCATTATGATTATAGCAACAATTTACATGACGAACTGCTATTCAACCTATACAGATACCCCTACTACGGCCTCCCTGCCTCATAATGAATATTGTATGTTGTTGTTCTACAGGTGGCGACAGTGTTAGTGCTGGTGCTGGTGTTACTAGTGCTAAAAACTGGTCTGGTCTCAGCTGCTAAACTAAACCAGGTCAGTCTATAAAATTACCCTTTCTAAAAATTATGTAATACAGGTTCGTTCAAATTTTCGATATCCATTTTTTGTAAACAAGTTTATGCTTACAATAAATGGCAAGAACATCAGCACAGTATCTGAAATTGATGTTTTTCAATTGCCGGTTTTTTTTTTTTCGCCTTACGATATATTTTCTTATTCTTTCAGGACAAAGATGTGAGCTACGAATTTGGGTACTCCGTGAAACAAGCGGACACCGGTAACGACTACACCCACCGCGAGTCCAACGATCACGGCAATGTCAAGGGTGAGTATCGGGTAGCCCTCCCCGACGGCCGCATCCAGGTGGTCCGATACGAAGTCAGTGACAATTCGGGTTACGATGCCAAAGTCACTTATGAGAAAGGGAACCCACCTACTACCACAACAACAACTACCACTACAACGACCACAACCACACCAGCGCCAAGGAGACTCTTCGCCGCGCCGGATATACCCCTGCCTACTCGTGATCCCCCTCCTCCGATAGATATCCCCGAGGCTCCGGTAGCTCTGGTTGGTTCATCTCAAGGGTCTCCAGTCCCACCGCCAGCGAGCGCCCCTTCTAGCGCTCCAAGTAACCCCTCACGTCCATCCTACTCTGGGATATCATCATCAGAAAGAAATATAATCCCGGTCACAAATGCATCGCCAGAATTCACATCCAATACTCTTGGGGTATCATCGTCTTCCAGAAACACATTCTCCACTGTCGATTCCTCATCTGAATTTTCCTCTGTTCGCACCACTTCTCTGATCGCTGGGTCAGTACCAGTTAAGGTGCCCTCAAATCAGAATGGTGCACCTTTAGATTCAAATCGAGTCAGCTCACCTGTCGCAGGTACCGAACCTGCTAGGGCTTCCGTAGATCAGAACCGAGCACCATTGAATTCAAAACCTGTTAGGGCTCCTGTAGAACCCCCGAATGAGATCGCCAAGCAGGAAGAAGAACTTATATTCATCGTGAACCTTCCAGTCGATGAACCCTCCTCTCCATCCCAGTCAGATCCGGAGTACAGTCCTCAATCATCAATTAATGCGAAGGAGAAGCAGTTAGCCGCACTCCAAGCCTCCAGTTTCGCGCAGAGAAATCCATCCCCTCCCTCCCAATTTTCCACCTTCGGACAGAGAACCCGACCATCATTCCAGCGAACCTCCAACACTGCACAGAGAAACCCTCCTACGAGAAATTTCAACACGGCCCAAAGAAATCCAGGGTCAGCGAACTCCAACTTCCCACCACGTAATCCAGCTTCTAGGCCTTTTAACCCACCGCGGAGAATCCCAGGCACCAGGAATTTCAACTCGCCGCAAAGCAATTTCGCATCGCCTTCACGGAATTTCAACTTCGGCTCGGGATAACAGACAGCGTCATCAAACAGAAATTCCGTCCCACCACAACGCATCCCGGTCCGTGCGCAGTAACATGTTTCAAACCCACATCACATTCCCTCTTTCAACCCACCACGCTACTCCTAACATTAGGACCTGTGAAAAATATGTTAAGTTGAGGGAGGGAGGGGGGATGGGAAATAATGGGGGGGGGGGAGAGGAGTGGAGGATGTGGTATGGAGAGATGCCACTACTTTTTATGTGTCACCCAATTGTGAGAGATTTCCCAGCACTGTCACTGTTTTTGGAGGGTTGTTTTTACACTTTATTATATACCGTGCTTCTGGAAGGACCGTTACAGTCCCTGGGTTAACATCTTTACTACTAGAGATTCTTCTTAAGCTTAGTCAAATTGCCTTGTTTATCCAAAATTCAGGAATGGTAGGCTACTGAAGAGGTTAAGCGAGGAAGTTTTTAACAATGATAACAAGAAATCTTTCCTAGGTCTAATGCCAGCCAGAATAAAATTTGATGCAAATTTATTTTTTTCCCAGACACCGTAATTCCCGAGAATTGAACATTAGGCCATGAACATTAGGCGTTTGTCACGAATCGCTAGGTCAAGTTGCCCGGGCTTGACATCTACCAGTGATCTTTTGACAGTGTAGGTTCGATCTGCCAACCATTTACTGACTATGCCACAACTCAAACAGTTAACATAAAATTATATTTAAACGAGTATAAATAAAACCAATAAATATTATCGAGTTTATCTAAAATCAAAGCAATAGATATCTCCGTCTCTTAACAAATTTGTACTTCTTTCGCCCAACCCTCCTCCCCTTGTAAAATTCTCTTACTCAATGGGACAGAGAAATGGGCAAGGGAATGCGAAAGTGGTTCCTGACCCTGAGAATAGATACTTTAATGTGGTGGATTGTGTTCTTTTATTTAATAATTTTCATTTTAGTAAGCGTTGTTTCCACATAGCGATTTTGATAATTTAATTTGACTTTATATTGTCCTTGTCCCAATTTTGGTTTGTTTAGTTTGCAAGTTTTACATTTTAAATTATTGTTTCTGTTCGGGCTCTGTTTCGTATCGGCCACCCCCAGCAATGGGGTATGTGCTTGAGTATAAACATACATAGTTTAGCTCAGGGTGTTAAACGAAATCTGAGTTCATTATTTCTAGTCTTTATTATTGTATATGTAAAGATAAAATGATGGTTCATAGTTCAAATCAGGTCTTTGGGGTTGATAAAGTGGCTACAACAATACAAGTTCGTGTTATTTTTCCTGCATTCCTTCTCATATTCATTCTAACCACTTTATTATTGTATAGGAAATTAAGTAACACCCCGTTCTTAACATTAATCATCAATTACAAACCCCAATGCACTTGAGTAAACTAATGAAAGCATATGGTCCTCCCGGGATTCGAACTCGGGACACCACACCCAGAACATAAGCATCTAAACCATTACACTACCAACACATGCAAAGCTAATATTATGGTTTAGTTCAAATCATGTCTTTGTAAGTGATAAAGTGGCCAAAACAATACAAGTTCATGTTATTTTTCCTGTATTCATTCTTATGTTCATTCTAAACATAAGACCCGGTTCAGGATTAAACTAGCCTATACCCTGTTCCCAATAAGCAGGTCAAAATAAAAACACAATTATAGGCTATAGTCCATTCATCATAAGTAGGCCAGACATTGTGACCACTAACTTCTATAACTCAGAAACGGTGATGGGCTGGTCTATCAGTGGTGATGGGCTGGTCTATCAGAGTGAGAGCTGAGCGATCTCTGCCATACCCATAGCTTACTCTGACTGTTCCTTTTACTTATATATTTTCTAGATCTCAAGTGACGGCGTCTTTTCCGTGGATTGACCTCCCTAGATTGGGAGCCAAAGCGTCACATTTTTCCTTTTCCCCTCAACTTTCCCTTCATAATTGCTGAAGGGCACAGGGCCTTTGGTGGGGCTTTGGTTTCCCGGGCGTTTCCGCACCCTCCTCAGCTCCCTGCCTTGGAGTGGCTTCGGTCACCCAGGCTTATTAGTGGTAAGCAGAGAGGGTTTTGTGGGGGCGCTCGTTTATGGCCTTGGCCTTGCTCGGGACCTTGGGGCTGTTCGGCCAGACAGCCTTGGGAACAGCAACAACAAAAAACTCAGAAACGACTAAAGTAATCGAGCTGATATTTCTACCATTTAGGGAGAGTCAGCCAGGGATCAAGTGTGCAAATATACAGCCCATTTGCTCTAGCCCGTTTGAGTTACAGAGGTTGGGATTCACGATATTTAGCCTACCTATACTGAATGGACTATAGTATAAATAACCAATGGTGGGGAAGTAAAACACAATTATATAATGAAAATACTTACAAGCTATTACATATATTTATTTACAAAAGTCATATATACTTGATTTATATTCCAAAATTAAAATCAATGGAATAAATTAATATCCCTCCAAATAATATAAATGCGAGGTATGTTTAGAAGCGCATACATTCATATCTACGAGGTCTGCATAATACAACCTATAAGAAATGTTTGATATATATTATATTCCCTTCAGTGTTGGCTACCCACAAGTCCACGGCCAAGGTTAAGACTGGTTAGTGAGAGTATAGTATTAAGTCTACCGCATTTTTAAAACCCCCAGTATCGCCCCATTAGTTTCACCATTTTGAGACGTTTTACACCATCAGTTTGGCGATTATAAGACGCTTCACCCCAATGAGGTTTTGATTGTTTTTCCTGACGAGTGATAGCGAGCCTGCAATTAAGGAGAAACCGGCTTTTGGCCTTTACACCGTAAAATGTACACATTAAGATTCAAGGTGGTTTTGAGGGTTTTTGTTTAGCTTAAAGGGAGTCTAGGGTCCTACTAAGATGCTTGAAAACTACAAAAACATTACAAGTCCTAAAATTAAAATGTAAAACTTGCAAACTAAACAAACCAAAACTGGGAGAAAGACAATATAAAAATAAATAGGGCGTAGCAGCGAATATTAAAAGAAAGTCGTACTATAAATATTCCCTACAATTATGAATCTGTCAAGTGTTGGGGACCCTCAAGTCCATGGCCAAGGTTATGACTGGTTAGTAAGAGTATTAACTCTACCGCAGAACTACAACATCATGGCTCATTGAGATGGGCGTCACACTAGGATTGAGAGATAATTTGGCTCTCATTTTAGGAATAATCAGTGGAAGTTAGAAGTCATTAATATATTCGTGTTATTTAGGCGTCAAAATCTAAAAGGCCGAGACAATTTACTACCGAAAAATGTACAAATTTATCTTGAAAGGGGGTCTAGGATGTGTATTTGTGTAAGCTTGATGGAGGTCTAGCGAGGAAACTCAAAAATATATAAATAAATATATGTATAGACCAAAAACCAAGCACTACCCCCTTAAACGCCTTTCTTCAGCTTAGGAAAAAATTGAGAGACAGAGGGCTTATTGACGATAGCCTTTTCTCTCAATGCTTTCCTAAACTAATGTAAGTAATTTAAGGGGGAATGGTTCACTTTTTGGGCGATTTTGGCATGTATTCATTATTTTTCTAGTTTCCTCCCTAGACCTCCATCAAATTTAAAAAAAAACATCCATTAGATCCCCTTTCAAGCTCGGCCGAAGGTCGGTTCTTCCAACATTACAGGCTCACTATCGTTCGCCAGGGAAAAAATCGACACCTAAATAGCACGAAAGGTCTAAATATTGACGAAGAAATGGGGCAAAAGGTCTTAAAATCGGCTAACTAATGGGGCAAACATCTTAACATCTGAAAACTAATGGGGCTAAACATGAGGGAGGAAGGTGACCAGGAAAGCGGCCCCCATGTCCCCTTAATGCTAACCAATATCCCTGGACTGCCACATGTATTTGTTGATTTCGTTAATTGAGTTTAGGAGTAAAGTCGGTTGGTGGAGGTAACAATAATAATAAAGCCATCCTAATGTGGTTTTGCGGTCTGTATAATAATACTCTTTACTAACCAGTCCTAACCTTGGCCGTGGACTTGGGGGTCGCCAACACTTTAACCCCTTCCTTACCGAGGATGTATTGTGTCAGTCCACCTATATTCAGACGAGTTTATGAAGCTTAGGAAGGATCTGTGGTAGTTGATATGAAGCTTAGGAAGGATCTGTGGTATTTAAAATAGACAATCGATAGTTTGAAGCCTTTTAATTGCTACACCTCCTCCCTAAGCTGGATAAAATCGTCTACTAATATCCAGATTATAATGACAAGGAAACTCGGTAGCCTACTAAAGGGGCTACTAGTGTAATCCTAAGATGAATAAAATCGCCTAGTGTTAGCCCGAGAATATACTCAAAGAAGACGCCCTCACACTGAAGAGGAAAACTACCGATACATAATTTGCATCATATTCTGGTTACCATTAGACGATTTTCTTTCGCTTACAATCTACCTTTAGGACTTAATGTGGTAAATACTATCTCCATAGGCTATACCCCCTTGACAACATAGGTTCTTTGTAAACTGCATAAAATCGTCTAACCTTAGCCAGAATAAAAGCTAAAATAGCGTCATCGTGCTGGCCAGAATCACGTGTAAAAAGGCGTCACGGTGCTGAAGGGGTTAAAGGCGTCATGGTGCTGAAGGGGTTAAAAGGCGTCATGGTGCTGAAGGGGTTAAAAGGCGTCATGGTGCTGAAGGGGTTAAAAGGCGTCATGGTGCTGAAGGGGTTAAAAGGCGTCATGGTGCTGAAGGCGTTAATGAACACCAGATTCTGATACATAACCACTTTTAACCCCTTCTGTACCGGCCACGTCTTTTTCATTGTATTCTAGCTATATTTTGAAGATTATGTGTAGCTTAAGAAGGATCTGTGGTAGTTAAAAGGGTTAAGTGAGATAGTTCGAAGCCTGATATTTGCTGGAGTCCCCTTTTAGGCTGAATATAATCGTCTAATATTACTCAGAATAAAGTTGAAAATACAACACCGGTAGAGAAGGGGTTAAATAGATGCGTGTCAACCCCAAAGTCACTGGCAAGGTTAAGGGGGCATGGGCGTATTTATTTGCTCATGTATGTATCTTCATATTATTTTATGTTTCCTCCCTAGACTTCCAGCATCCCCCCCCCCCCCTAAATGTGTACAGTTTTCTATTAAAAAAAAAAAAAAATCCTCTTAAATTAGACTCGCTATCGCAACATGAGGGAGAAGAGAGGACCAGAAAAATGATCCGAAATGGGGCTAAACATGAGGGAGAAGGGGGGGACCAGAAAAACGACCCATCTCCCCTTGAACAGATTCGTGTGAACCCCCAAGTCACTGATGACAAGGTTAAGGGGCCATTAGTGACTTATAGGTGTATCTAACTCCACCGCAAAACTAGGGAAAGTGTATACCTCATCTTAACCCTATTTGAGCTGACGTTTTGGGGGCCATTTTCAAACACATTTTAACACTATTTAATTTTGAGCTGACGTCTTGGTGGCCATTTTCAAACAATGTATCTCAGTTTGTCCCTTAGGCTAACCTAAACGCCTTCCCAGACTAAAAAAAATGCCCAACCAGACCTTCAACTTAATTTGTACATTTTTCGATAGAAAAATTAGTCGGCCAAAGACAGACTTTCTCTAAATTACAGGCTTGCTATTACTCGCCCAAAATAAATTCGACACCTGAATGAGCTGAAACATCAAATTCGACACCTGAATGAGCTGAAACATCAAATTCGACACCTGAATGAGCTGAAACATCAAATTCGACACCTGAATGAGCTGAAACATCAAATTCGACACCTGAATGAGCTGAAACATCAAATTCGACACCTGAATGAGCTGAAACATCAAATTCGACACCTGAATGAGCTGAAACATCAAATTCGACACCTGAATGAGCTGAAACATCAAATTATCGGCAATGTCACCGGCAAGGTTAAGACTTATTAGTGAGTTATAGGTCCTTAACTCTACCGCAAAACTAGGGAAAGTGAACCTCTCCTCAACTATTTATAAGTACAGTATGGAAGTATTTATGGATACAACTTTCTATACATCAGACAACTACAAAACTCTATAGGCCTATAGCATTTATCAAATAGCAAGTTTTATCCAAAAATCAATCCAGATAGTTATAACCGCTTAAAGAACAACAGAGGGGGGGGGGGATTATAATACGCCTGATTGAATTGCGAGAGTAGTTTCTTACGCTGTGGTTAACTCCTCCGATTAGTGACCTAGTCAACTGATAATTAAATGGAAACCACACTCGCGATTCATTGATACTAATTTTACTTTCATGAAATAAATACACTATAAATACCTTTTTTTTTTTTTTTTTTTTAATTTGTATTATTACTATTATTTTTTGTTTACACTTTAACTGAGCGTGGGGTTTGGGTTTGGTAGGGTGGGTAGGTGGGTTGGGGGAAGTATATACCTTCGTGGGGGCGTGGGGGTTTAAGGGTAAGGTTGTGAGGGGCTGGTAGTGGTGGTCGTTTGGTTAGAGTATGGTTGAGTGGTGATGGTAATGGTCGTTTGGTTGGGGTATGGTCGTGTGGTGGTAGAGGTCGTTTGGAAGAGTGATTGAGGTTTGGTAGGGGTCGTTTTGGTATGCTATAATTGGCTGGGGGTGGTAGTGGTCGATTATGGTTGGGTGGTGGTAGTGGTCGTCTTTGTAAGGCATAGTTGGATCCTGGTTGCTTTATTACGGTATGATTGGGTGGTGGCAGTGGTCGCTTAGGTCGAGCATGGTTGGGTGGTGATAGTGGTCGTCTTGAGGGTGGTATTGTGTATAGTGGTAGCAAGCGTGGTTTTGAGAGTGGTTTGAGTTGTGGTACTCGTGGCGTAGAGTGTGGTAGCACCTCATGCCTTGGTAGCGATAGTGGTAGATGGGATGGTAGTGATCTTGGCTTGTACTGTAGTGGTTGTGGTAGTGGTAGTGCCTGGTTGTGTGGTAAGTGTTGAGATAGTGGTAGTTGCTGTAAGGTAGGGGTGGTAGGGGGGATGGTAGTAGGCATTAGAGGGGGTACCAGCCCTTTAGAAGACTGTGGACTCGCTTCTGTAACTACCAATTCCTCTGTTGGGCTTATATCATCATCTTCAACATACAGTGGCTTGTAAGAGACTGGGTTAGCTAGGTAAGGGGATATGCGAGGTTTATAGGATATATTAGGCTTATAAAGAGCATATGTGGGCTTAGAACTGCTTATATAAGACCTAGTGGTACCTAAATGCTTAACAGGCGCTTTAGTTATAATATCATCTGCAAGATAGAGTGGTTTATAAGAGATTGGATTAGCTATGTATGGGTCATTAGATTTATAAGGTGCATATGTTGAGGCATTAGGCTGATTAGGGGCATATGTTGGATTAGTACTGACCACATAAGGTTTCTTAACTGGCGCTTTAGTTACAATATGATCTTCAACATAGAGTGGCTTATAAGAGATTGGATTAGCTATGTATGGGGCATTAGATTTATACGATGCATATGTAGGCTTCGGACTGACCACATGGGGTTTTCCAATACTTTTCATTGGTTTGATGTGTGACATAGTATACTTATTTATAGGTAAAGGAGATGTATAAGATTTAGAAGGGGTTGTATAGGAAGGTGGAATGGGCTCATAACTTTGAATATTTGGCTTCTCTATATGCTTAGGTGACGAGGTGCTTAAATAAATAGGCTTTCTTGTTGGTGACGTTGCGGCTGACATAGGCTTTATATGTTCCGTCTTTCTATTCCAATGTGAGGATGGTGTTTTGGATTCAGGAGAAAGAGGCTTGTGACTAGGAACCACAGACTTAACCATAGGACTAGGTGGAAGAGGGTTAAAAAATATAGGCTTCTTAGTAGATAAAGTTTGTGCGTTGGAGGGAATACCGTTGCCAGAGTTCGAATATCCCAACAGAGGCTTGTAGGAATATCGCACGGAACTCGAGAGGGCATCGGGCGACTCGGGTATGTAGTAGGGGGATACATACTGTGATGATGAGTACAGCTGCTGAATCAAGGGAGTGAGGTCGGAGTGATGAGGACCTTTGATGGGTGGTGAGTGATCGCTGCGGTGAAGACTCGGTGGGAAGATGCTTAAATGAGGAGTTGCTTTGGGTGTTGGTGGTGAGAATTCCAAACGATGAGCTAAGATACTTAAGTGAGGAGCTGCTTTATGCGTCGGTGGTGAGTATTCCGGATGATGAGCTATGATGCTTAAGTGAGGAGCTGCTTTGCGTGTCGGTGGTGAGAATTCCGGACGATGAGCTAAATTGGTCGGTAATTTAGTGTCGGGATGAGGTATAATTTTAGTCGGAGTGTTGGGACGAGATATAATCTTAGTCGGAGATGTATGACCAGGGCTGTTCAATAATCTGTCGTGTGATTCGTTGCTAGGTGGATGAACAAACCTAGGCAATGATTCATGAGTTGGAGAATTGTACTGAGGGTGAACAAATTTATTAGTGGCTTCATAGTCCGGACGATCAACAAATCTAGTTGGGGATTGATAAGATGGAAAGTGGTGGTAAGTGCTAGGAACAAAATCAGATTCATGGTTGGAGGGAGGTGGGTATATCGTCTGGGGTGTAGTATCAAAGTGACGTGCATTGTATGTTGGTGGCTGGTGAGGCCTATGGGTTGAAGTGTTTGGTAAGTACGGCCAAGTCGACCATTGAGGATGTCTGTCGTCCGGTAAGTAAGGCGGTCTTGATAATTTGGGCTGATAATTGTGCTGCAAGAAGGCTTTAGAAGGCAATGTGGAGTATCGATTGTTCTGTACGTAGGGACTGCCAGACCAATGGGCTTGACGGTCATCTGGGAAATAGTTCTTGGGTAACCAATGAGGGTGATGATTGCCGGCCAGATCAAACCCGCTATAGGTAAGAACGGGATGATAGCCAGTGTGATCAGCTGTGAACCTGAGGACCTGGGTGCGACCATCGGGAAGGGGGATTGTAACACGACCGCTGATGACGGGCAAGCCTTCATGTAGAACGTGACGAAGGAAGTCACCATTGTAGGCCGGGGTCTCAGAGAAGGGGACCTCAGTCTGCAATTAATACAGGAGGGAGGGAGGGAAAGAAGAGTTTAATAAAAGTAACAAATACAATTTGATTTTAAAAGTACTTTTACCAGTTAATGGTAATTCACAGATAGGACTAGATTTTGTATATTTTTTTATTAAATTCGGTAGTGTAAGTATAATGAGGGTTCATATATAAGTCTGTGATTTGTCCGAACACTAAGCTCTGAGTTTTAGACCTTTAGAATCTGTGGTGAGTGATATACATTAACTTATACGGGCAAGTGCATTAGAAAGGTCACACCAGAGGTGTGGACCAAATTAATTTGGCCTTACTCCAATGGACTCCCCATGGCGTAATGATTCGAAATACAGGTGTGGATTAATTGTACTCCTTGTCAGTTTGCCATAATACAAATCATTTGTCAAAAATCACACGGGTTAAACCCTTGACGAAATTATAACACCACGTTTATTTCACACACACACACACACTCTCTCTTCAAGCAACCTACCTGGGCTAAGGAAGGAGCAGGCAGGTAGTTCAGCAGCAAGCACACCAGGAACATCTGTGAATGAAATACCTTAGATTAGATTTTGTCTTTCTATTTGTATGAACTTATGAAGGAGACAAAAGGGAAAAATGCTTTAACAAGCCCCGACACCTAAATGGGACGAAAGGTCTGAATATTGACAAACAAATGTGGCGTAAAGTCTTAACATTTAAAAAACAATGGGGCTAAACATGAGGAAGAAAGCAGACCATAAAAACTACCCATCTCCCCTTAAGCTAGTAATTATGTTAAATATCGATACCTACAACTCCAACTTCCTTATAGCCTGAAACTCGCAAGAGGTGAAATTTCAGGCTCGCTGTCGTTCGACCAGAAAATATCAACACCTGAATGGGACGAAGTGTCTTATAATCGAGTGTTTACCCCTTTGCTTACTAGAGGAGTGGAGGTCCTTTCTAAGCTATACAAAAACGTCTAATCTTACCAGGAAATAAATTAAAATTAGATCAAGTTTACCCCATTGCTTACTACAGGTAATTTCAAAGCGATATAAAATCGCTTAATCCTAGCAAGCGTTAAATGAAAATTAGATCGTGTCTATCCCCTTGCTTACTGGTCCTTCCTAAACTATAAAAATATCACATAATATTAGCAAGAATTGAATGGAAATTAAATCGAGTCACCCTTTCGTTCGCAGAGGTACATTCAAAGCTGTATAATATCGTCTAGTGGTAGCACAAATAATGTGGATAATTATATATATATACCTAGTACCTACCACACCTCCATCTAACTGCAATTATTTTACCATGTTATGGTAAAGATATTATAATGCTGTAAGTTGCAAAATTATTATAGATATAATAGCTCACTTTGGACCAGTTGGAAACTATCTGACATGGAAGAATCCATTACAGTGAGGCGGAGGAGGACACTACCTAGAACCTTCAATATCTTTTTAACCAGTTGGAAACTATCTGACATGGAAGAATCCATTACAGTGAGGCAGGGGAGGACACTACTTAAAACCTTCAATATCTTTTAACGGTTGAGATTTGGACTTTTTGTTATAGAACATTTTAGGCTTAGAATACCTTGTTTTATAATTTCCCAAAGTTATGCCCTTTCCTCCTGGGACACCCTGTATATATATATATATATGTATATATATCTATCTATCTATCTATTGCCTGACGCCGTGATCCCCGAAGGGGTGGCCACGAACGAACCGCCCCCATGCACCTCTGTCCCCAGTCAGTCGACGCCCCTCCCCCCAACCAGCACCGCCTTCGTTCATGTACTTCCTCACTCCATCCTTCCACCTCTCATTCAGTCTACCTCTCCCTCTCTGTCCCTCCACCTCGCTCTCGTACACCCTCTTAGTCTTTCTCTCGCTTTCCATACGTTCCATATGGCCGAACCATCTCAAGTTGTTCCTTTTCACACTTTCCAGCACATCTACCTCCACACCACACTTCCTTCTTACTTCCTCATTAGTCTGTCTATCCCTCCATGTAACTCCGCACGCACTCCTTAAGTAATTCATTTTCACTGCTCTCACTCTTGGTCTGAGTCTCTCAACCAATATATATATATATATATATATATATATATATATATATATATATATATATATATATATATATATATATATATATATATATATATACCGTATATATACAGTTATACACACACACACACAGCATACCTAGTACCGTACATTATGTTTACTGGTCAAATAGCTCCTATGCAATCTATTATCTCAATCTGGAAAATCATCTGCCAACCTAGTACATAATAGTGACCTCGTCAAACAGCTCTTATACAACTTCATGCTTTGGTCCTTAGTATAAGATAATATAAGTTAGAGTTAAGCTACAATATATTCCTCTGTATACTTTCAGCCTACGGCTGCAATGATCAATAAACCGTTTATTATTATTAGTATTATTTATTTACAGTAGTTTCCTCCCTAGACTTCCATCAAGCTTAAAGGAAAACATCCAAAGATCCCCCTTACAGATAAATTTGTACATTTATCGGTAGAAAATTCCCCGGACCAAAACCACTTCCTCCTTATCGCTCGCCAGGAAAAAAATCGACACCAAAATGGAAAAAAAAATATCTTAAAATTGGCAAAGAAATGGGGCGAAAATTCTTATAATAGCCAAGCTAATGGGTTGAATTTCTTAACATCTCAAAACAAATGGGGCTGAACATGCTGGAGAAGGGGGTCCCGAAAAACACACACACTTCCATCAATGGAAAATGAAATCGAGTCACCTCTTTGTTTGCTAGAGGTCTTTACAATGCTGCATAAAATCACCTAGTGTTATCAAGACTTAAGGGGTGATGGTTGTAAAACTGTGTGTCCAGGCACTTTGGCGTGTACATTCCTTGATTATGGCCCTGTCACTCTTTCAACTCTGGGGGAGGCACTTGTCACAGGCAGTTTGGTTATCTCCCTCAATCACATAGAAAAAATATATAATTATTCTCCCTCCACCCCCCTCTAGCCCTTTGAGTACCAGCGACGTGTTACATTTTATTCCAGCTATAATTAGACAATATTATACAGTAAAGCTTATGAAGGATGTGTGGCAGTTAAAAGGGTTGATTGTGATAGTTTGCAGTTTTACTATTGCTAGAGGTTCTTCGTAACCTAAATAAAATCGTCTAATAGTTGCTAGAATATGATAAAAAGGACGTCTCTAGTACTGAATGGGTAAATGGAACCGACGCCCCTGTTGCAGACCATACCTTTAGTACCATGTTGACTGGGGGAGAGCTGAAGAGTGAGTGAGTGAGAGAGAGTATGTGGGAGAGAGATGAGATGAACAAGGTAATTATGTGGTCTGACATTGAATTTAACTCTCGCTCGCTCGCTCGCTCGCTCGCTCTCTCTCTCTCTCTCTCTCTCTCTCTCTCTCTTAATGTCGATAAATGTCAGGTGCTGCAGGTTGGTAGCAGAAATATGAAATACAAATACGAAATGAATGGCAAACAAATAAAAACCGCAACGGTAGTAAAAGACCTAGGGGTACTAATATCTGAAAACCTAAAAACTTCCGACCAATGTATAGCAGCTGCAAATAAGGCAAACATAGCATTGGACTTTATTAAACGAAAATTTACATATAAACATGAAAACGTAATAGTGCCACTGTTCAAAAGTATGGTGAGGCCCCACCTTGAATATGGTGTGCAGTTCTGGTCACCTTATCTGATCAAGGACATTGTAAGACTCGAGTCAGTACAGCGTAGAGCGACGAAGATGATACCCTCATTGAGAAATAAACCATATGAAGAAAGACTTAAACGATTGAACCTGTTCTCATTAAAATAGAGGAGGTTGAGGGGTCAGCTTATTGAGTGCTTTAAGATACTAAAAGGTTTCGACAAAGTCGATGTAAATGCACTATTCACATTAAACAATACTAATCAAACTCGCGGAAATGGAATGAAATTAAAAAACAAAAAGGCAAACCTAGATGTCACAAAGAGTTTCTTCACCTACAGTGTGGTGACAGAGTGGAATAAACTACCAGCGAGAGTGGTGGAGAGCGACACAATAAACGCTTTCAAGGGAAGGCTTGACCTCTATCTGCAGAGGGCTGGGGTAAAAAAAGTATGTAAGTGTATGTGTGTGCACTGTACAGTATGTGTACAGTATATATACTGTATATATATGTATGTATGTATGTATGTGTATGTGTGTATATGTGTGTACCGGTGTATATATGTATATATATGTATATATATATAGTTTGTAAGGCCAGACTGCCTAGTAAGGACCTTGAGGTCTGTGTGGTCTGTGTATCTATGTAGCTCTCTCTCTCTCTCTCTCTCTCTCTCTCTCAGTATATTAATCAATCTAGCTTTCTATATCCCCTTACCTATAATAATAAATAAACAAAATAATATTACTGTTATTACAATACACTTAAATGTACAAAATAATAAGGTTTATGGATACAATATTTACAAGGTCACAAATTATCAAAGAATTATCAGTATTTGTCCTTAACCCAGCAAGTGCGGATCTCATCATAAGAGTTTTACCGGTGCGCTGCGGAACTCATATAATCCAAGGCCTAAAAAAAAACATTAAAATCAGCCCTGTATAATTTTTTTATTTTTTTTTTATTTATTGCCCCTTGGCCATGCCAAATATCACTCCTCCACCCCCCCCCCCTTTAATTATCACCTATTCTCCCTGTTATTCCCTTATTCTTAGGTATATTTTCGTGCTAACGTTAGCGAGTTGCTAGCAGGGCGTGGTCATCTGTGTTACCAAGTGTGGGAAAGAGCGAGAGAGACTACCACGCAACAGTGTCTCTCCAGCCGCCGTGACGGCTGGCAGGCTGCCTCAGCCATAAGTTATGTTGTTGTTGTTGTTGTTCCCCAAGCTGCCTGGCCGAACAGCCCCAAGGCCCCGAGCAAGGCCATAACAGAGCGCCCCCACAGAACCCTCCCAGCCGACCACAATAAAGCCTGGAGTGACCGAAGCCACTCCATGGCGGGGAGCTGAGGAGGGAGCGGAAACGCCCGGGAAACCAAAGCCCCATCCTGGGCCCTGTGCCCCTCAGCAATTATGAAGAGAAAGTTGAGGGGCAAAGGAAAAATGTGACGCTTTTGCTTCCAACCTTGGTAGATTGGGAGGTCAATCCACGGAAGAGACGCCGTCACTTGAGATCTAGAAAATATATAAGTAAAAGGAACAGTCAGAGTAAGCTATGGGTATGGCAGAGATTGCTCAGTTCTCACTCTGATAGACCAGCCCATCACCACATACTATAATACACCATATAACATACGTTATGTAACTCCCGGCCTCTATCGCCGATTTTGACCATCCAAACGCTGTTTCCACTTATTTTATTGTTGTAACAGGTTAATACCTTTATAATCAACGTAAAATAGGCACATATGAGTAAGTATTAATGATATTTATGGTACGATGACGATTTGAGTTTAGGAAACAGTCTAAATACCTCCGCGCAGGGAGGGGTGGCCAATACCCCACCTACGCAGGCAGCGGAGAGGTTAATTAAGTGTCAGTATACGAAAGGACACTATTTTAATCTGAATACGAAAGCTTAGTAATATCTGATCAGCTGTTTGGAAGGGTGTCAAAGGAAACCCCAGTCCAGTATTTTTAGTCTTAATTATTTATAGTTCAAATAATGGCTTTGGAGGTAATATAATAGCCAAAACAATGTTGTGTCAAGTTATTTTTTTGTATTCCTTCTCATTATTCATTCAAGTTTAAACACAAAAATTGCTCCAGTTTGACAACTTTGGATCCTACTACTCTTCACAAAAAATAAAATAAAAATAAATATATATATATACCGGTATATATACAGTATATAGAGCTCGTTCCGGATTCTTACGAT
The DNA here is from genome assembly GCA_032716605.1 of Paralithodes platypus. Lineage (NCBI taxonomy): Eukaryota > Metazoa > Arthropoda > Malacostraca > Decapoda > Lithodidae > Paralithodes > Paralithodes platypus. The sequence goes on along the minus strand of CM064575.1, from coordinate 79,024,764 downwards.
TCTACAGGACTGTCCTATGCATCTGTTCCAAATAAGTAGGCCAAAACAGTAAAATCTTGTACAGTGGCCTCTATAACTCACTAAACTCTTGAACATTATCCTCTATAACTCACTAAACTCTTGAACATTATCCTCTATAACTCACAAAACTCTTGAACAGTATAGCCTCTATAACTCACAAAACTCTTGAACAGTATAGACTCTATAACTCACAAAACTCTTGAACAGTAGCCTCTATAACTCACAAAACTCTTGAACAGAATAGCCTCTATAACTCACAACTCTTGAACATTAGCCTCTATAATTCACAAAACTCTTGAACATTATCCTCTATAACTCACTAAACTCTTGAACATTATCCTCTATAACTCACTAAACTCTTGAACATTATCCTCTATAACTCACTAAACTCTTGAACATTATCCTCTATAACTCACTAAACTCTTGAACAGTATATATACATTGGGCGGGTGCCCAACCCCGAAAGGGGTTGAAATAGGGGAGCTATCCCCCCGCCAAAGGCGGCTTTCTAGGGCCTTTCCTAGCTGATGCTGAGAGGATTGGGTTCTAGTCATATGGTGATGGGCTGGTCTATCAGAGTGAGAACTGAGCGATCTCTGCCATACCCATAGCTTACTCTGACTGTTCCTTTTACTTATGTATTTCCTAGATCTCGAGTGACGGCGTCTTTTCCGTGGATTGACCTCCCAATCTACCAAGATTGGAAGCCAAAGCGTCACATTTTTCCTTTGCCCCTCAACTTTCTCTTCATAATTGCTGAGGGGCACAGGGCCCTGGGTGGGGCTTTGGTTTCCCGGGCGTTTCCGCACCCTCCTTAGCTCCCCGCCATGGAGTGGCTTCGGTCACCCAGGCTTTATTGTGGTAGGCAGGGAGGGTTCTGTGGGGGTGCTCGGTTGTGGCCTTGGCCTTGCTCGGGGCCTTCGGGCTGTTCGGCCAGGCAGCTTGGGGAACAACAACAACAACAACAGTATAGCCTCTATAACTCACAAAACGCTTGAACATTATCCTCTATAACTCACAAAACTCTTGAACAGTATAGCCTCTATAACTCACAAAACTCTTGAACAGTAGCCTCTATAACTCACAACACTCAAACATTATCCTCTATAACTCACAGACGACTAGAGTAATAAGAACATAAGAAAATGGGAGTCTGCAGAAAGCCGATTGGCCTAAGCAAGGCAGATCCCTGTCCCACACAACCCCAATTACAAAGCCCAATTATAGGCTCAACACTCTAATACCCTGAGGATCATCTTACCAAAACGGTTAGAGATTAACGCAGGATTACGGGGGTCTGCAGAGCGCTGATTGGCCCAACCCTGCTGATCCCCCTTCACACCCAACCCTTCTCATCCATATGCTTATCCAATTTTATCTTAAAGCTCCCTATCGTTTTTAATCCCACTATAGCACTTGGTAGTCCATTCCACCCAAGCTAATGTTTCTACCACTTGGGAAGGGTCAACCAAGGAACAGGTAGGTGTACGTGAAATCTTACAGCCCATTTGCTCAGACTGTTTTTGTTTAGTTACAGAGGTTAGGGTTCACGATTTCTGGCCTACCTACTTGGAACAGGGCATAGCTCAGAGTATGTTTACCCCTTCACACCCATTACGTAATCCTCGTCATATTCTATAGTTAACATTAGGGCCTAGACGATTTTCTTTAGTTTGTAATCTACCTAGGCCCTATACGATTCAATGGCTAAATATGATCTCAATAAACCCTTTTAGTACCGGCAATATAGGTCCTTCTTAACCCCTTATGTGCCGGCGACGTCTTTTAAATTTTATTCTAGCTATATTTAGAGGATTTTCTGTAGTTTAAGAAGGATCTGTGGTATTAAAAAGGGCTAAGTGAGATAGGTCGAAGCCTGTTAATTGCTGGAGGTCCTTTATAAACCTAATAAAATCGTCCAATAGTAGCCAGAATAAAGTTAAAAAGACGTCGCCGGTATAGAAGGGTTTAAACTGCATGACATAATTTAAGCTTAGCCAGCATCAAAGGTAAACACTTAAAAAGGCGTCATGCTGTAGAAGGGAAAGTCAGTCTAAGGAACAGTGGCGTACTATACTATAACTATGCCCCATCGGCTAATGTACAGTACATTTTCAGACAGAAAAGCGAACACTGAAATTATATAATGAAAAACACAGAATAGCAAAGAAACCCCTTGCACTTATCATCATACAGAAAACGACCTACAACTAAATAAAAGAAAACGACTCCAGGAACATATTTATGGGGATAACTTGTACATTTCTAGAAACACAAAAGAAATCTCCATATAATTTGATTGACTATGTACTATAAACTCTGAACATTGTATAACATGATGCATGGTCTTCAGCAACAACGTTCCCCAAAGTGTTGGGGCTTGTACCGAGTGGTAAATAAAGAATATGAAAAACAAAAGAAAACGTTGAAATTGTATAAATTAAAAACACAGAATATAATTATATATAAAAAAAAAACACTTGCGCCAATCAACATACTGAAACCGCCTACAAATAAATAAAAGGTAATTATAGGGAATAAGCTCTTACCCATATTTGTCATGTTATTTCCTCCAGATTTTGAGAAATGCGTGTGTTCATAGTTTTAGTTATAATTCCAATGTGGTATAGGCTACAAGATGGGTGAGGGGGGCTTTGCCCCCCCCCCCTTATCCTATGACTTCTACTTCAGGCTCCTTGTGTCCAAACAATTTTACTGTCACTTTCAACTTTGAGACACTTGTTACAGGCAGCTTTGCCCTTTGTCTCCTTAATTCACATAGAAAACAAAATATATATATATATACTGCCTACCGGTACCCTTATGGAGGAATATGCTACTATGCTATTTTGACAGGTCAGCTCGGCCTAAATCGGCCTTAGAGTATCTGCAGGCCAATTTACCAGAAGGGTACCACGTAAGATCAGTCGTGCTGGCTTATAATTTTTTTTTTTTTTTTTTTTTCAAGGAAGTAAGGTGTGGTGTGGAGGTATAGAACGTATGGAAAGCGAGAGAATGACTAAGAGGGTGTACTAGAGCGAGGTAGAAGGACAGAGAGGGAGAGGTAAACCGAAAGAGAGGTGGACGGATGGAGTGAAGAAGTATATGGATGAAGGCGGTGCTGGTGGTGAGGAGGGGCGTTGACTGACTGGGGACAGAGGTGCATGGGGGCGTTTCGTTCGTGTCCACCCCTTCGGGGATCACAGCGTCAGACAGTAGATAGATAGATAGATTTTCAAGGAATATAGCGTTTTATTGTTGTTTATCATTCAGTGAATGATGGATTTGCACTGGCTTACCCATAATGGCCGCGGGATAAATAATAGGTTGAAGGGGAGCTTTACCCGGTAAAGATGTAGTACTGTACAGTATCCGGACGTACCGCCATCGCTTTCTTCACATAAGTCGTAGGCTCGCAGTTACGTTCGCATTAAATATGACTTATATTTTGTTTTTTACGATAATATCCCACGGCCAGCTCTTATTTCCTCCTTGCTGGTAATATACATGATGAGGACAATAAGTCATCGTAAGTGTATCCCACAGCCGTTAGCAAAACAATTTACCCAACTGCCGGCCGTGGGATACAATAATTGGTTGAGGGGCACAAAGCCCACCATGATTTATTGTCATCATCATGTATATTAACACTCAAAGAGCGGGTGGTGGAGTATATTTGACTGTGCCGCCCAGCGGGGGGTTTTAATGTAAACGAGCTTGTTTCCGTGCTCGTTTTCATGCATAAACAAGAGCCAGAGTGTAATCAAATTATATATCCCTGAAAGGGCGTTAAATGAGCTTTCCAATTACACCAGAACCATCTTTCTACGATCACTGGTTGTCTTGCAACGATCGTGCAACCGAAGGCCAAAATCGGTAAAATATGGTAATTTCCTTACATTATTACGTGTGAAACGAGTGAGGGAGGGTGGAGTAGGGCGGAGTACATCTCAGTAGCTCCACGGCCACTGTGGCGAGCGGTCATGAGGTAACCTACGCTCCTCCCACCGCTCCGCTCTCTCTCGGAGCACATTATGTGCTCAAAATTGCATGCGACTATAGCCGGGCCCCGCCACATAGGCCACATTTATTTCACTCGACTATAGCCGGGCGCCGCCAAAGAAGGGTCAACAGCAGGGGGCAAATAACAGCTGGCCGTGAGATAATATCGTAAAAAATGAAAGTCGGGAAGGTTGTAGGCTACCGTTAGTATCCGGGTATATCGCCAGCTTTGTTTACATTACTCGAATGCTCGCGGTTACGCTCCCGTCAAATTTGACTGTTTTTTGTTAGGCCTTTTTGCCCCCTGCTGGCAATATTTATGATTATAATAATAAGTCATGGCCTCAACCTATTATGAGTAATGTAAACAAAGCCGGCGATACGCCCGAATACTACATCCTTACCTAAAAGTCGAATTAGACGTGAACGTAACTGCGAGCTTATGACTCGTGTAAAGAAGACGATGACAATACACCCGGATACTACAACCTTACCCTTTGCCCCCCCCCCCTATAAAATTATAAATTATTGAAATGGTGTTAGCGGGCATACGGGTTGCCATGTTTACATAACCGGTAAGCCGTAAGCCGCAGTTACGTTCGCGTCTAATTTGACTTTTTTTTTGCTAAATTATTTCATGGCCAACTGGTATTTGCCCCCTGCAAGTAATATATATGATGGCAATAAGTCAATGGGGGGTGAGGGGGGGGAAAAGCCCCCTCAACCTATTATTGTATCCCACGGCCAGCTGTCGGGTAAATTGTTTTGTTCACAGCCGTGGGATACAATAATAGGTAGAGGGGGGCTTTGCCCCCCTCACCCCCCATGACTAATTATCAACATCATATACTGTATATTTCCAGCAGGGCGCAAATAACAGTTGGCCGTGGGCTAATGGCAAGAATGTTAAGTGCGGGCGTACCGCCAGCCTTGTTTACACTACGCATAGGCGTCGGACCTTTGCCATCATTTCTTACAGTAGATCCTCTGGAAAAAGGCAAACTAGGCCTGTGTACCCAGCTCAGTACCAGTACTTGCACTGCTGCGGTCGTTCACGGTGTTGGCGGCGGCGGCAGCAGACGCAACATTTTTACTATTCTGTATTTTTGCTTTATAATCAAACTTCAAATCTTGTCTTCCCCATGCTTTATCAAGATTACTTTCAAACTCCCTTATTGATTCGGAATCGACTACATACTGGGGCAGTGCGTTCCACTCATTTACCACTATCACAAAATGAGTTCTTTGCCTTCTCAAGCCTATTTCTTTCTTTGTAAATTTTCTTAGAGTGTCCTCTCGTTCGTGTTCCCTCCCGCATCAAGAAGATACCTTCACACACATCCTCATCATACTTTCCTGACACTATCTTAAAAGTCTCTATCATATCCCCTCTCTTTCTCCTATATGCCAGTGTCGGAAGCCCCAGTGTCCTCAACCTCTGCTCATAGCCCGCGTTCTTCAACATTGGTACTAGCTTGCTAGCTCTCCTCTGCACTTTCTCCACTTACCTTACCTTTGGATACCTTTGGATGTGTTCGCCGCTCTTCTAGCGGCACCAAGGAGCGCGACGCCCCTCGTTATGGGTGGTGATTTGGTGCAGTAGACTGTTTGAAGCGACAGCTCGCTCCCTTGCGAGGATGGGCTCGTCTGGCACTTTTTGCAGTTCGACATCTAGGGCTCTCTTGAAGTTGTCTAACGAGATGTCCCTCATGTCTCTTACTCGCCGTATATGGAGCCCACACCTGGTTCGCATATTCCAGGTGCGGCCTAACCAGCGCTGTATAGAGATTCCTGAATATTTCTTTGTCAAGTGACACAAATGTCCTCCTTATCAGCCCTACAATTCTATTGGCTTTGTTTATCTTTTCCGCTAAATGTTCTGAGAAATTTAACTTATTGTCTATCAATACTCCTATATCCTTTTCTGCATTCACTTCCTCCATCGCTTCATACATACTGTATCCTACCTTGTCTATCTTGCTTGTCCCAATCCGCATGTACTTGCATTTTTTTGGATGAAAAGGCATTAACCAATGCTCAGACCATCCCTTCATGCCCTCCACATCTCCTTGAAGCAAACCCACATCTTCCTTACTCCTCACTCTTCTATACAGCTTAGTGTCATCCGCATACAGGTATACCTCACTTCCATGTTCCCGTCTATTTTGAATGCCATTGGATACAAATGTAAACATGACGGGGGAGGCGTCGGACATTTGCAATCATGTTCCCGTATATTTTGAATGCCATTGGATACAATAATATGTTGAGGGGGGGCTTTGCCCCCCCTCACCCCCCCCCCCCCCCCATGACATATTGTCATCATCATATATATTGTCGGCAGGGGGCAAATAACCGAAAAAATCGCCGTCAAAATAGATGCGAAGTTAACCGCGGCGATCGGCCTATGTAAACATGACGACCGTACACCCGAACTCTACATCCATCCCATAATTTTTTTTTTAAAAAGCAGTCAAAATAGACACAAATGTAACTGCCAGCAAATGACTGATGTAAATAAGGCAACACTTACGCCCGCAAACACCATTCTTACCCAAATAACAGCTGATCTTGGGATAACTTCGGGTAGAATGTAGAGTTCGTGCGTACCGCCAGCCTTGTTTACATTACGCGGAGCGGCGTCGGACGCTTGCCATCATGTTCCCGTCTACAGTATTTTGACTGCCTTTGGATACAATAATATGTTCAGGGGGGCCTTTGCCCCCCCCCTCACCCCCCCATGACTTATTGTCATCATCATATACAGTATATTGCCAGCATGGGGCAAATAACCGGAAAAATAGCCTTCAAAATAGACGCAAACTTAACCACAGCAATCGACAAATGTAAACATGACGGCGATGGCGGCGGCAGACGCTTGCAATCATATTTCCGTCTATTTTGACTGCCTTTGGATACAATAATATGTTGAGGGGGGGCTTTGCCCTCCCCTCATCCCCCCATGGCATATTGTCATCATCATATATATTGCCAGCAGGGGGCAAATAACCGAAAAAAATCGCAGTCAAAATAGGCCTAGGCGCAAAACTAACCCTTTCGCTGTGGGTGACGTTCTGGAACGTCCTGGCAAGTTACAGCAATTTCCAGGCTTTAAAATCCTGTAAAAACCGTAAAAATAGAGTGTCAGTGGGCGGGAGCGTGAGGGGCCCACCTCCGACCGTCAGAGCAGCGAGCGGCTCACTGAGGTAGACTGTGTCTCGCGCGAGTCTCTCTCTGTCTCTCACAACAGTGTAGCCAAGCGAGCGAGTGCTACCAAATAGCGGGTTTCCCGCGTTTAACTGGCACCGCTGCGGGTGAACCAGACCACGCACGGGGCCCGTTCTGGTCTCATTTTCTTACAGTTTCTTAGTTTCTTAGAGTTTCTTACAGTAGATCCTCTGGAAAAAGGCAAACTAGGCCTGTGTATCCAGCTCAGTGCCAGTACTTGCACTGCTGCGGTCGTTCACGGTGTTGGCGGCAGCGGTAGCAGACGCAACATTTTTACTATTCTGTAGTTTTGCTTTATAATCAAACTTCAAATCTTGTCTTCCCCATGCTTTATCAAGATTACTTTCAAACTTCCTTATTGATTCGGAATCAACTACATACTGGGGCAGTGCGTTCCACTCATTTACCACTCTATCACAAAATGAGTTCTTTGCCTTTTCAAGCCTATTTCTTTCTTTGTAAATTTTCTTAGTGTCCTCTCGTTCTTGTTCCCTCCCGCATCAAGAAGCACAAAACATCATCATTGAAGCTATTTTCGCCTAGTTTTCGGCAGAATTTACACTTTCTCCTCCACAATGCAGAACTTCTGCTTATCAGAATTCATTTATCCCCAGAGCTACTACTCTTTGGAATTCACTTCCCTCGAATTGCTTTCCACAAACTTACAATCTACAAATGTTTAAATCCAGTTGTTACAAACATTTTATGAATGGAGGATGCCTTTAGGCACATGGACCTTTTTGTTTTATCTGTGTTTTTCCTTCCTCCGTTCATTGTCTCTTTTATAAAAAAAAAAAAAAAAAAAAAAAAAAAAAAAAAAAAAAAATACAGTTCATTTAATGCAGATGCTTGATTTATCATTCAGGAGTGCCTGAATATGCCCTAAATAGCCCAAACATAGCCGCAGCAAAAGGGTTAACCACGAAGATCGACATATGTAAACATGACGGCGGCGGCAGATGCTTGCGATCATGTTCCCGTCTAGGCTATTTTGAATACTATTTGATACAATAATATGTTGAGGGGGCGCTTTGCCCCTCCTCACGCTCCCATGACATATTATCGTCATATATATTGCCAGCAGGGGGCAAATAACCGAAAAAAAATCGCCGTCAAAATAGACGCGAACTTAACCGCGGCGATCGACCTATGTAAACATGACGACTGTACGCCCGGACACTATATCCATCCCATTATCCCTATTGACGGCGGTAAAACTCTTGTTAAGCGACATTTAAGCCCCTTACTGGCAAAATAGATGCTGATTTCAATAAGTCATGAGGGGCTGAGGTGGGGCAAAACCCCCCTCACCCCATCTTGTATCCCTAGGCAAAAAAAAAAATATTTTATTTATTTATTTATTTATTTATTTGGTCAATATTTTCGAGCCGCACCACAGCTGGGATCTCATTTCAGATTTTGTTTATTTTAATACCACAAATTTTCCGAGTTTTTTTAATTGTTTTGTGCTCATTTGCATCAATATATATAGTGTTTGTAATTAATTAGAAATCTCGGAAAAAACTATTTTCCCCATTTTCGATCTATGTTGAGACACTCTCCCCAATAGTGGGGAGGGCTATTATTTGAATACATTAGCCTAACCTAACAACCTTACCTAACCTATCCTAGTATTATGGGTGGGGGCTGCCGCCCCCACACCCCCACTGGTTGGGTACTAATCCCTCAGTAAAAAAAAAAAAAAATTGGTTGTCGATTATGCGAAAGAAAAGTGTATGAAGTCTACGGTGTTTACTCTGCAATCTTCAGCTTTGATTGTACAGTACATTGATAACAGGAAAGTACCGATAACAGGAAAGTACCGTATTGACAACCTTGTTACGAAAATTACGTTTTAGTAGCATACTGTACAGTACTTTATATTAGGTTTTTCCGAGGGTTAAAACACATTTTCATATGATCTTTAGAACTGTCGATAACTGGAAGTACCTTACTGACAACCTTGTTACGAAAAAGACAGTTTAGTACCATACTTTTTTATTAGGTTTTGCCGAGGGTTAAAACAAATGTTCATATGATCTTTAGAGCATAATTATAGATTCCATATTTATCTTCAAATATATCAAAATAATTTGTGGTAGCCTATTAAAATAATATTGGAACCCTCATTTCTAATGGTAGTTTTGGGTTCCTATCATTTTATGCTTCATTGCTATATCATTTTTATCCACCGGATTTTTTTCTTCTTCTTGGCTTTATTTATTTATTCTTATTTTTTTGCATTAACCTAACCAAAAAACCTAACCTAACCAAAATGTATTTGGGGGCTATTAGGTTAGTTTAGGTTAGGTTTTTTGGTTAGGTTAATGCTAAAAAAAAAAATCCGGTGGATAAAGATTATATAGCAATGAAGCATAAAATGATAGGAACCCAAAACTACCATTAGAAATGAGATCCCAGCTGTGGTGCGGCTCGTAAATATTGACCATTTATGTTTTTTTATATTTTTTTTTTACTCTGAAAATTACATAGCCTAAGGCTAGCCTACACCTGTGTTTCATGAACGTTGGATAATGGGGAAAATATTTGGTAAAGATTAGGAGTAGTGGGCGTACCACTATTGACAGGACACATACGGGTGCACTATTTTGAGTTTTCACTAGTGTTTTCCATTATTATTCTTTGTTACAAGTGTCTTTTAACTTCACATTATATTGTTTGCCTAAACAATATTAAAATATTGGTAATTCTGCATAACTACTACTCCTGTTATTTTAGGTTTTATTTATTTTATTTATGTATTTTAATGCATTGTAAGTGTGTATTGTATTGTTAGAAAGTGCGGAAAGCACTTTTTATTAGCATTTGCATTGTTAATTGTAATTATTCAGATACCCCAACAATCTAGGAGTTTACTCGATTTAGTCAACTTTGAAAAGACATTAGCCTAACCTAACAACCTTACCTAACCTATCCTATTATTATGGGTGGGGGCTGCCGCCCCCACACCCCCGCTGCTTAGGCATTAAAACTATACAAAATTGGGTACAATTTTAGTTACTGGACACCTATTTGACAGGTACCACCGAGGATTTAATACATATTTGTTTTCGGTTTCCACGCATCCAACACCAAGCTACACCTTTTTCTGGTCCGGTAATAGTATTGAAAACGATATAATAACTTTTTAAATTTGGTTTTCGACGAGAATAAAACGGGGCGTTTGGGCTGAAAATCGGCGGCGGGGGGAGTCCGTTGTCGCTTCGGATCGTCGCGGTTTGTTTACCCAGGACGCTCGAGGTTACTACGGCCAGCTGTTTTACTTGCCCCCCTGCTGGCCACATAGATGACGATTATTATAATTCACGGGGGGGGGGGGGGGGGGGGGGGGGGAGAGAGAGAGAGAGAGAGAGAGAGAGAGAGAGAGAGAGAGAGAGAGAGAGAGAGAGAGAGAGAGAGAGAGAGAGAGAGAGAGAGAGAGAGAGAGAGCCCCCCCTCAACCCTGTCCTGTATCCCACGCCCTATAACGCAAGTTTTTATCAAAAAATTGACCCAACAAGCTTAGCCATATTAAGTCGACCGCCAAGGCAGCGGGACCGGAAAGTCACTCCGGCGTAAAGTAAACAAAGCGACGCTACTTCCACGAACGCAACCGAGTTGTCTTTATATTTAGTCTCATATTATCATTATTAAAGTGTCCCCATTGCTTTTTTAGTGTTTCGTACACCAGAAAAGGGTGTAGCTTGGTGTTGGATGCATGGAAACCGAAACAAAATATTTGTGAAAAACCTGTTATCCTCCGGCAAATTGTGGGGTTGAGTGAGTGAAGGGGGGGACAGTGAATGAAGGAGGATACATGTTTTTCGGTAAAATTCTAGTTTCACGTACACAGCGACAAAAGGGAGGCGCCGTTGTAAAGGCATAGCTTCCCGACCAACTACGAAGATCAGGGAAATTGCTGGGTAAAAGACGTAATATAATGATAATAAACTACATTAACGACATTAGCCTAACCTAACAACCTTACCTAACCTAACCTAGTATTATGTAATAGCTATGGTGCCGCATATGGGGAGAAAATATATATTTTTTTTACAGTAGGTATAATTCCTTATAATGCATTTCCGCCTCTTTGGACATATATAGGAATTAAGTATGGTATATGACAACGCTAAAGTAGCCATAGAAATTTATGAGTATGCTGTGAAAGCGAAACTAGAATTAAACCTGTTTTTCATAATACGTGTTGCTAGCCCCAAACGCGCGAGCAACTGTGGCTTTCAACCATCCGACACATCCCCTTTTATTTATGTGCATCACACATGTTAAATACAAATAAAGTTTATGTTTTGTTTTACCCTACTGTGGAAAGACTACGGATACACCACTCCTGCCCGGGCATCACACAGTGGCATGACCCAGTCCAGTCGAACTGAGCTCATGACGCTGGTGGCATTGCCCCGGAGGATAGCCATCCCCAGTCTTTGCTTGAGCCAGAGGGTTTCCCGGGGTTCTCCTGAAACTTCTCTGATTTTACGGCCTATTTCATTCACCATCTTAAGGGTGGTAGGGCCGAAGACTCCTGAAGTTTCGAATGCCAGGGGCTCGAACTGATGATTTCTGGCGATGGCTTGATATTTTTCTCGCTTTTTATTTTCTGCTATCCGGACGGCTTCACCCGCTTCGTCGGCGTTTCTGGCGATGTTGGTTGTGGAGAAAGTGTCAACACATGTATTAAATTGTTGGCGGTACCTGTCAAATAGGTGTCCAGTAACTAAAATCGTACCCAAAATTGTTGGGATAAAGTCTATGGTGTTTACTCTGCAATCTTCAGCTTTGGCTGTCAATAACAGGAAAGTACCATTAAAAATGTACCGACTTCTTGTAGGTTAAGCTCCACTCTGAAGTCTGATTGGCTACTAAACATCGGGGAGGAGCCTCCAAGGAGGCTAGAATGTAAACAAAGTGTCCTGGACTTGCTGTACAAAAATACCGGTAACTGATAATGTTATAGGGGAGGGTAAATCTAGTTATACTACCCCCCACCACCTCCCCTACTTCCAAACATTATATAGGCCCTATTGATGAAAATTAACACAGAAAACTATAAATCCATGGGAAAATTAGGCCTAGTGACATTAGGCCTAGCCTAATAGGCTATAAAAAAAATCGGAAAAACTCCATTTATTGGTCACCAATTTTCCCATGGATTTTTTTATTTTTCCCTGTTAGTTTTCATCAATATATAGTGTTTAGAAATAATTAGAATCCTCGGCGAAACCGTTTACCCCATTATACAACGATTTTAAGACACGCCGCCCGATAGTGGGGAGGGCTATGAAGTACAGGGAAAATGAGGGGTTAAATGCGTAAAACGGCGATACAAACGTATTCAAGCAAAACTTGGCTCGGGTTTGAAGGTATTTCAAAGGCCTAAAACCCAATATTTCGAAAACCCGAGCCAAGTTTTGGCCAAAGCTGGCTCGGATTTTGCGAGGTTGTAAACAAACAAATGACAGTAACCTAATTTAGAAATTTGGGCTCAGGTTTCCCAAAATTGCAAAGCCATAAAAACAATTTTGGAATACCCGAGCCAGGTTTAGGCTAAAGCTGGCTCGGATTTTGCGAGTTTGTAGACAAACAATTGACAGTAACCTCATTTAGAAATTTGGCTCAGGTTTCCCGAAATTGCAAAGCCATAAAACCCGAATTTTGGAATACCCGAGCCAGGTTTTGGCTAAAGCTGGCTCGGATTTTGCGAGTTTGTAGACAAACAATTGACAGTAACCTCATTTAGAAATTTGGCTCAGGTTTCCCGAAATTGCAAAGCCATAAAACCCGAATTTTGGAAAACCCGAGCCAAGTTTTGGGAAAAGTTGGCTCTGATTTTGCGAGTTTTAAGAGTAAACAAATTACACTAACCTAATTTCGATTTTTGGCTCATGTTAATTAAGCTATCATAGTGTTTACAAGCGTTTACCCCTTTGAAAGGACATTAGCCTAACCAAACAACCTTACCTAACCTATCCTAGTATTATGGGTGGGGGCTGCCGCCCCCACACCCCCGCTAATTGCATCTTTGACAGATTGTTTGTGTATTTGTCTGTGAAAAGGGGGTAATTGTTTAGTGTATGGCCTGCTAAAGAAAAAGGATTTTTGAGCACAGACTAAACCAAATGTTCACTACTGTATTTACATAGCTGGTCATTAACCTAACCTAACCTAACCTAACCTAACCTAACCTAACCTAAGGTAACCTGGGGGCTGCTGCCCCCAGACCCCCGCTGGTCTTGGGATGAAAAGTGATAAAACACACATATCTCTTACCTCATTATTCAAAGTTTTGTATTTGGTTTAATATACACTTCCCAAGTCATTTGAACAGTTCTATTGCTTCTATATATCATATAATACACCATAGAACACGTTTTTAATAACTAGAAAAAAAAGAGGACTTCGATTAAACAATTACGGAAATTCCTTAAAACACGAGCCAAGTTTTGCTTAAATAATTATGTTTTCGCCGTTTTTAAACCCGCGAAAATATGAAAGCGTAATTGCATACCTTATTGAGATGTGGAGGGAGTAGGTGGGGAAGAGATGCGTCCACGTTTTCGACGAGGAGTTACGACGAGTAGTGGTTTTATTTAAAAACCAATATTGACCGAATCGCCACTGGTCTGCCGGTTCATAATAGTAACATTCGTTTGAGCAGAGTTTACAGGAAACAGAGGTAGGGAAACAACCATGGTCAGTAAAAACCTTAAGGGCTGCACTATTGTTCCTGAGAGTGTCAATAATCTCTGAATGTGGGAGGGGTGAACAACCATTACAAGCGGCGTCCATGACTAAAGTGAGGAGAGACTTAAATGAAGATGTGTATCTGTGATTGGTTCAGTGCAATGACGTAATCAAGGTCAATAAACTCACCTGATAGGTTGCTGGTTGTATGCGTGATGGAATCTATGAGTTTAATGACGTGGTCAGAAATAAAAACCAATAAGAATCCAGAAGTGTCTCGTGACGTATTGTATTGCGCAGGAGTTAGGAAATGGAACTCAGTATTTCCAATGAGGATTGGCAGATGGCGTGATAGTATTACAAAAGTTGAAGGATAGAGCTCTCCAGTTCACGAAAAAATGGCGTTGCTGAAAGCCGTCTATAAGAGAGTATTGACAACCGTTTTACGGTAGGTAGACATGTTGTTACCGGTTTTTTTTAATAGGTTTTGCCGAGGGTTGAAACTAATTTTAATATGATGCTTAGAGCATAAAGATTCCATATCTGTCTTCAAATATGTCAAAATAATTGGTGACCAATTAATGGAGTTATACTAAAAAATCAGGTTTTTTCCAGTTTCCGCGTCTGCTGAACCATCCAAAAGCAAGCTAAAAGGCGTGTTTTGAAGGGGAGAGGTGGGGGGGAATAGTGGGGGAGGGGTAGTTTAACTGTAGATTTACCTCCAGAATAGCCTAGCTTCGAAAACTTGAGGCCACGATGTAGGTCCTCGAGTGTGCTGCGTAATGTTGGCAACCCTGTTACGAGTTTCACCACAGACGAAT
>CM064575.1:78946846-79009890 GCA_032716605.1 Paralithodes platypus | reverse complement strand
AAAATGACAACAAAAAAGGCAAAAATAGAATGAGAAGAGCTTAACAAATAATATATATACACTCGGATGCCATAGCCTCTATCTAGCCCACTCGTAAATATTCGTGGACTATTATTAATTGTGGAAGTATGTTTCTGGAAACAATTTCATAAATAAAATGTTCTATAAATCAACTAAAAACTATTAATTGAAAACAAAAAGTTGTCTTAAAAAATCAATCTCGATATAATTGCATACAGAAAAACATAGGGGGTCCACGAATTCTTATGAGTGGGCTAGAGACTATGGTATCCGAGTGTACAGAGAGACAGTACCAAGGGGAAAAAAATATTGGGAGGTTAAAAAAAAAAAAAAAAAAAATCCATAAATAGCATATAAAGAACCGGAGCTAAAGTGAAGGGGAGGAAAGGAGGCGACATGATTTAATCGAGGCTATAGTGATGCACACAATTGTATTATGAAATGTCAAATATGAATAAAAAGTAGAGATCAAAATATACCCAAAGGAAATAAATCTGTCTCAAGGTGAAAAGGACGATGGATAAACCGAGACACCAAAATAAAACCAAATAAAACAGGGTGAAATAAATTGAAATAAAGCTGCAAATATATGTACGGAGAAACTATACTAAATTAATAAATGTAATGGCAGTACAAATAGGTCTATAAATATATATGAATAACTGGACCTAAAGTGAAGGGAGGAAAGGAAGAGAATGATTTAATGGAGGCTGGTGATATGCAAGTTTTGTAAGGAGAGAGAGAGAGAGACCCAGTTTTTCCTTCTTTCCCCTCCCTCTCTCTCTCTCTCTCTCTCTCTCTCTCTCTCTCTCTCTCTCTCTCTCTAGAAATTAGGTCAGAAGATGGAGTAGTGAGAAAAAACTGGGTCCAGTCACGATCTCGAGTGAGACTCCAATCACGATGCTAATTTTCCAAAGCAACCTCGTATTCCAATCAGTATTTGGAAAGGTTTGCATAACAACTCTATTTAGCTTATTTTTGTCTATCGCCAAATGCAAATGAATTTTTTTATTAACAATGTGGCCTATTCAATATATGAGATGTATTTAAGCACATCGTTGTTCACACCACACAACACAACACAACACAACACAACACAACTCTCTCTCTCTCTCTCTCTCTCTCTCTCTCTCTCTCTCTCTCTCTCTCTCTCTCTCTCTCTCTCTCTCTCTCTCTCTCTCTCTCTCTCTCTCTCTCTCTCTCTCTCCTCCCAATGGAACACAAATAACATCTGGTACTTAACTTATCAGAGGACACCTTTGAGGAATCACCACAAACACTCACCTGTAAACAGGTAAACAGATAAAGAAATATTAGTCTTCGTAAAAATCTATATGACCTATTCCTTAAGGGGAGATCTCCACTCAAGGGATTTTTTTCTTGACCCCTTTCTCCCTCACGTTTAGCCCCATTGTTTTTGATATTATAAAACGTTTGCCCCATTAGTTTAGCGATTTTAAGAACTTTCACCCCATAGTAAGACCTTTTGTGCAATTCAGGTGTCGATTTTATCCTGGCGAGCGATAGCGAGCCTGTACTTTAAGAGGCACCGGCCTTCGGCCGGGACATTTTTCTACCGAAAAATGTACAAATTTATCTTGAAAGGGACTCAAGGGGGTGTAATTTTAAGCTTGATGGAGGCCTAGGAAACAAACTAAATACCTCTCCTTAAACTGCAAACACTACACACTATTATAATGAAAGACATGTGTTATTATTGAGTACATGAGGGAGCAAGCGATCCATTATTGAGTACATGAGGGAGCAAGCGATCCATTATTGAGTACATGAGGGAGCAAGCGATCCATTATTGAGTACATGAGGGAGCAAGGGATCCATTATTGAGTACATGAGGGAGCAAGCGATCCATTATTGAGTACATGAGGGAGCAAGGGATCCATTATTGAGTACATGAGGGAGCAAGGGATCCATTATTGAGTACATGAGGGAGCAAGGGATCCATTATTGAGTACATGAGGGAGAAAGGGATCCACTATTGAGTACATGAGGGAGCAAGGGATCCATTATTGAGTACATGAGGGAGAAAGGGATCCATTATTGAGTACATGAGGGAGCAAGCGATCCATTATTGAGTACATGAGGGAGCAAGGGATCCATTATTGAGTACATGAGGGAGCAAGGGATCCATTATTGAGTACATGAGGGAGAAAGGGATCCACTATTGAGTACATGAGGGAGCAAGGGATCCATTATTGAGTACACGAGGGAGCAAGGGATCCATTATTGAGTACATGAGGGAGAAAGCGATCCATTATTGAGTACATGAGGGAGCAAGCGATCCATTATTGAGTACATGAGGGAGCAAGGGATCCATTATTGAGTACATGAGGGAGCAAGGGATCCATTATTGAGTACACGAGGGAGCAAGGGATCCATTATTGAGTACATGAGGGAGCAAGCGATCCATTCAGTACCGGTCATATCCTTTTACATTAAATCCTGTCAACTATTAGACGATTTTATTCAGCATATAAAGGACGTCTACCAATTATTTTATTACAGACTATCCCAATTAATCCATTTAGCTACCATATATCGTTCTTAAGCTTCATAAAATCGTCTAAATACAGCTGAAATGTTAAACAAATAAAGAAATCGTTGGTACAAAAGGGGTCAATTTGTATAAACCACTCTAGCTTAATTCACTAATACTGGTAGTGCTAAATTCTACAAGATACTGGCGATGGGCTGGTCTATCAGAATGAGAGTTGAGCGTTCTCTGCCATACCCATAGCTTACTCTGACTGTTCCGTTTACTTATATATCTTCTAGATCTCAAGTGACGGCGTCTTTTCCGTGGATCGACCTCCCTACTGCCAACCTAAAAGTTGGCAGATTGGGAGCCAAAGCGTCACATTTTTCCCTTGCCCCTCAACTTTCCCTTCATAATTGCTGAGGGGAACAGGGCCTTGGGTGGGGCTTTGGTTTCTCGGGCGTTTCCGCGCCCTCCTCAGCTCCCTGCCTTAGAGTGGCTTCGGTCACCTGGGTTTTGTTAGTGGTAAGCAGGGAGGGTTTTGTGGGGGCGCTCTATGGCCTTGGCCTTGCTCGGGACCTTGGGGCTGTTCGGCCAGGCAGCCTGGGGAACAACAACAACAACAACAACAACAACAAGATACTAAAATACTATGTAAGGAGCTAGGTCACTGTACTACCCACTGACATTTACACCGTCGAGCTTGCCTGGATAACTAACACTTTAGGTGTGTCAATGTGTACAACACGCTCTCGTAAAAACACTAATACTGGTACTGCACCCTTCTACAAGTTTGTTAACCCTTTCACGCATTTATGACGCAGAGGTTGCCAGATTAGCAATAAGAAATAGAAATCTCTCACTCTTATAATTACCTCTCCAAAATTAGTTTTCTGCCCACAGCTAACTCAAAGACAACTGCAGAGGTTGAAGTAACTAAACTAAAGGTTTCTAAATACACCTGATGGTAACAAAGGCTTTAAAGTATCCCCAATAGGCTCAAAATCACGTCATATGTCGGAGAGGGTTAATTTGTAGAAACCTCTCTAGTAAATATATAAACACCGGTAGCGCTTAAGGGGATGGGCCGGTTTTCTGGACCACTTTCTCCCTCATGTTTAGCCTCATTAGTTTTCAGATGTTAAGATGTTTGCCCCATTAGTTAGTAAATTTTAAGACATTTCGCCCCATTTCTTCGTCAATATTTACACCTTTCGTGCTATTTAGGTGTCGATTTTGTTCCCTGGCGAACGATAGTGAGCCTGTAATGTTAGAAGATCCGAAATTTTTCTACCGAAAAATGTATAAATTAATCTAGCAGGGGGATCTAATGGATGTTTTTTTTTTTTTTTTTTAATTTGATGGAGGTCTAGGGAGGAAACTAGAAAACATAATGAATACATGCAAAAATCGCCCAAAACGTGAAACCCCCCCCCCCCCCTTAATTCTACAAGATCCCATATAAATATATAGAGTGGTGCTAGGTCATAGGTACAGTCGGCCAAAGAAGTGTAAGGTCGCGACACCAAGTATATTTGGATCAATAAGTGGTATCAACACTTGCTAAGCTACATATCATCGTTCCCAGTGAGAAATACAAACATGTTCCTATTTCTTCACACCCTATTCAACATCTGACAGACATTAATACAGCACACAGCGAGCAAAACGTAATGACAGAGGAGACACGACTGTACTACCCTCTAACATTTCACCATTGACCTTGGTTAGATAACTAACACTTTGAACTTACCGTAACTGTATCTTAACCTATCATTCGGGAGCTGTTTTTTTTTTACCCCTTCTCCCTCATGTTTAGACCCATTAGCTTTGGGATTTTAAGACGTTTCGCCCCATTGGTTTGGTGAGTTTAAGACCTTTCGCCCCATTTCTTTGTCAATGTTAAGACCTTTTGCACCATGTAGGTGTCGATTAATCTGGCGATAGCGAGCCTGCAAATTAGCGGTCAATTAGTGCTAAATCATATAGCTACTCTAATATACAGGCTGGTGTTAAATTATATAGCTACTCTAATATACAGGCTGGTGTTAAATTATATAGCTACTCTAATATACAGGCTGGTGTTAAATTATACAGCTACTCTAATATACAGGCTGGTGTTAAATTATACAGCTACTCTAATATACAGGCTGGTGTTAAATTATACAGCTACTCTAATATACAGGCTGGTGTTAAATTATACAGCTACTCTAATATACAGGCTGGTGTTAAATTATACAGCTACTCTAATATACAGGCTGGTGTTAAATTATACAGCTACTCTAATATACAGGCTGGTGTTAAATTATACAGCTACTCTAATATACAGGCTGGTGTTAAATTATACAGCTACTCTAATATACAGGCTGGTGTTAAATTATACAGCTACTCTAATATACAGGCTGGTGTTAAATTATACAGCTACTCTAATATACAGGCTGGTGTTAAATTATACAGCTACTCTAATATCAAGTAGGTGGCTAGGTCAACACTGGCATTTACACCGTTGACCTTGCCTGGATAACTACCACTTTCATTAGTTTGGCGAATTTAAGACCTTTCACCCCACTTCTTTGTCATTTGTGTCATTTAGGTGTCGATTTTTTCCTGGCGAGCGAAAGCGAGCCTTATATTTGGGAGTAACCGGCCTTCGGCCGGAAAAAAATTCTACCGAAAAATGTACACATTTATCTCGGAGGGAGTTCTTGGGGGTATTTTTTTTAAGCTTGATGGAGGTCTAGGGAGGAAACTAAACACAAATTATAAAAAATACATACAAATGATCAAATAAATACGCCCCTCCCGCCACTGACATTACCACCGTTGACCTTGCCTGGGTAACTCACTAGCACTTTCACTCTGGGGTACAGGCGCGGAGGACAGATGAGGGGGCACTATAGTATAGTCGCTGTGAGTAGGCGAGAAATCATGACCTCCATCCTCTGTAATCTATTTTGTATTAATTTCACCACACCACCAAACACACCTCCAATGAAATTAATGAAAGCATATACAGTGTGCATGTGATCCACCGGGGTTCGAACCTGGATTATCACACACATCATTTTAGACACCTTAACCATTACACCACTCAAAAACGACTAGAGTAATCGAGCTAATATGTCTACTATTTGGGAAGAGTCCGGCAGGGAATAGGTGTGGAAATGTACAGTCCATTTGCTGTAGCCCTTTTTGAGTTACAGAGGATAGAGGTCATGATTTCTCGCCTACTTACAGCAAATAGAGTATAGAATGTCATTCTCCGTTGCTTGACCTTATTGTGGAAGGGAGCCCACCACCTCGCTTGTTTTCTCTTTCTCTCCCTCTCTCTCTTTGGCTTGTATCCATTCGGCCCCATTGAGCCTACTCTTTTAAGACAGGTATCAATATTTTCCTATCGAGCGGTAGCGAGCCAGCATATATATATTTTTATTTTGACAGCAAGCTAAATTTGTAAAATTTTCGATAGAAAAATTTCTCCGGCGAAGCCGGATTTCTCCATACAATGCTGGCTCGCTATCGCTCGCCAGGAAGAAATCGACACCTGGATGGGGATAAACGTCTTAAAACAGTTGGCTGAATGGGGCCGAATGGATACAAGCCAGGGAAAGAGAGAAAAGGAGAGAAAGATAAAAAAAAAAAAACGGTGACTCCCCTTAAGTCCGGTTCTGCAAACTTTTCTATCTACTGCCATACGCCTTAACCCTTTCTGTATCGGCTCGTCTTTTAAGTTTTCTGCCGGCTATATTTAGGCGAATTTGTACAGTTTAAGAAGGACCTGTGGTAGTAAAAAGGGTTAAATGAGATAGTTAGAAGCCTGCTATTTGCTGGAGGCCCTTAACCCCTTGAAGCTCTGACGCGTTTTAGCAGTTTATTTTGGCTATCATTAGACGATGTTATGCAGCTTAGGAATGATCTGTGGGTATTAAAAGGGTAAATACTATCTCAATCAACCCTTTGACTTCCATATACTGTTACTAATCTGAATACAATCGTCTAATAGTAGCCAGAATAAAGTTAAAAGACCGGTGCCGGACCAGAAGGGGTTAAAGGTTAATTATTATTGTCTCAGTTCCTTCAGTAAACAATCAAGATTAAAGTGAGAGTTAGAGAAAGTGTGTGTGTGTGTGTGTGTGTGTGTGTGTGTGTGTGTGTGTGTGTGTGTGTGTGTGTGTGTGTGTGTGTGTGAGTAAAAGTGAATGTCAGTGAGTGAGTGAGTGCGAGTGTGTGTGTGTGTGTGTGTGTGTGTGTGTGTAAGTGCGGTGTGTGTGTGTGTGTGTGTAAGTGCGGTGTGTGTGTGTAAGTGCGTGTAAGCGTGTGTGCGTGTGCTTATATGTACTGTATATGCATGCACATTAATAAATACCACCCTAAAAACAACTGCCAACATTCCAACATTACCATAATGTTAACTTTACCCCAACACACAACCTCCGCTAACTCCGGAAACCCCTCCGAATACCTAACTTTACCCTTTCAAGATGACGACGCATTATCAGACGATCTTATACAGTTTAAATTAAAATGTAAAACTTGCAAACTAAACACACCAAAATTGGGACAAGGACAATATAAAGTCAAATTAAATTATCAAAATCGCTATGTGGAAACAACGCTTACTAAAATGAAAATTATTAAATAAAAGAACACAATCCACCACATAGGGTGTACATTACTACATGAGCAAGTTAATCTGTTTCCCAAGCAAACTAATCGCACATATAACAACGCACTATCGTCACGTTAAAGGAAGTAGTCAAGTTTGGGAAGTCCGGGAGTCTGTGGGAGTTATGAGCGTAAAGACGATCTGACTTCCACATACCCTTCCTAATCTGAATAGAATCGTCTAACAATCGTCTAACATCGTCTAACAATAACCAAAACACTGCAAAGAAACGCGTCTTAGAAATCTAAGAAGGTTAAACAAAAAAATGCCAACATTATCAAGATGTTGCTATAACCTTATACCCCAACACACACACACACCGCTAACTCCGGAAAGGCCGAATACCTAACTTAACCCTTTCCTGCACCGGCGACGTCTCTTTTATCTTACGCTAGTTATATTTAGACGATTTTGTGAAGTTTAACCCTTTCTATACCGGCGACGTCTTTTTAACTTTTTCCGACTACTCTTAGACGATATTATTCAGTTTCAAATGGGCCTCCAGCAATTAACAAGCTTCGAACTATCTCTAACTTCACCGTTTTAACTACCACAGATCCTTAAGGGGAGATTTCCACTTGAGGGACTTTTTTCTTGACCCCTTTCTCCCTCATGTCTAGCCCCATTGCTTTTGAGATTTTAAGACGTTTGCCCCATTAGTTTGGTGATTTTAAGAATGTCCGCCCCATTCTGTCAAATTTAAGACCTTTCGTGCCATTTAGGTGTCGATTTTATCCTGGCGAGCGATAGCGAGCCTGTAATTTAAGAGTAACCGGCCTTCGGCCGGGAAATTTTTCTACCGAAAAATGTACAAATATATCTTGAAAGGGGGTCAAGGGGGTGAAATTTTAAGATTGCTGGAGGAGTAGGAAACAAACTAAAAACCTCCCCTTAATGAACTGCACCCAATCGTATATACCTAGACCTAGATTCAAACGAAAAAGACATCGCCGGTACAGAAGGGGTTAAGGGGGAGGTCTCCACTTGAGGGATTTTTTTCTTGACCCCTTTCTCCATCATGGTTAGCCCCATTGTTTTTGAGATTTTAAGACCTTTGCACCATTAGTTTGGTGATTTTAAGAACTTTCAACCCATTTCTGTCAATTTCAAGACCTTTCGCGTCATTTAGGTGTCGATTTTATCCTGGCGAGCGATAGCGAGCCTGTAATTTAAGAGGAACCGGCCTTCGGCCGGGACATTTTTCTACCGAAAAATGTACAAATTTATCTTGAAAGGGACTCAAGGGGGTGTAATTTTAAGCTTGATGGAGGTCTAGGGAACAAACTAAATACCTCCCCTTAACTGTATAAAATCGTCTAATGATAGCCAGAATAAACGGTCGAAATGCTTCACTACTTTCACTCTCTCTCTCTCATTCACCCCCCCCACCCTTCTCTCTCTCTCTCTCTCTCTCTCTCTCTCTCTCTCTCTCTCTCTCTCTCTCTCTCTCCTTCATTTAACCTTGGACTTTCATCAGATAAGTTTATTAAGTATTTCCTTTAACACCCTTTTGCCTTTAGTCTCGCCTCGCATATCCTGCTTAAAGGTATTTCTTTTTTGTCGAATATGCTAAATATTCGTGATATGTTGTTAGGTTGCTCTGGTCTTTTTTTTAATAACACACATACAGTATACATACACACATACACACTAAACTAATATTTGTTATCATCATTATTATTATTATTATTATTATTATTATTATTATTAGTAGTAGTAGTAGCAGTAGTAGTAGTAGTAGTATCGGTTGAATAACACCCACACACACACACACACACACACACACACACACACACACACACACACACACACACACACACACACACCCACACACACACACACACACAAATAGTGTCTATGTCGTATTCACACTTCTGATATTAAATAAACGGAACTTTCAATAATAAGATCTCCAATTTAACGAATCTATTCCTATCAAACTCTATATCTCTACGGAAAAAAATACTTCCCAAGATTAAAGGTAGTTCGAATATTCCCATCTAAAGCTTTAAGGGGAGATGGGCGTATTTAAGGGGAGATGGGCGTATTTATTTGCTTATCGTTTAAGGGGAGATGGGCGTATTTATTTG
This sequence comes from Paralithodes platypus, assembly GCA_032716605.1. NCBI lineage: Eukaryota > Metazoa > Arthropoda > Malacostraca > Decapoda > Lithodidae > Paralithodes > Paralithodes platypus. The sequence continues at coordinate 79,000,619 of CM064575.1, read as the reverse complement.
CTTATCGTTTAAGGGGAGATGGGCGTATTTATTGGCTTATCGTTTAAGGGGAGATGGGCGTATTTATTGGCTAATCGTTTAAGGGGAGATGGGCGTATTTATTGGCTTATCGTTTAAGGGGAGATGGGCGTATTTATTGGCTTATCGTTTTATCTTGTTATTATTTTTTAGATTCCTCCCTAGCCCTCCATCAAGCTGTAAAAAACACCCCCTAGAGTCCCCTACAAGATAAATTTGTACATTTTTCGGTAGAAACATTTCCCGGCCGAAGGCCAATTACTCTTAAAATCACAGGCTCGCTATCGCTCGCCAGGAACAAATCGAAACTTAAATGGCACGAAAGGTCTTATTATTGAAAACAAAAATGGGGCGAAAAATCTAAAAATCGCCAAACTAATGGGCTAAACATCATAACATTTGAAAACTAATGGGGCTAAACATGAGGAAGAAGGGGTCCAGCAAAGTGACCCATATCCCCTTAAGCAGGAAGAGCGGAACCTAGGCCAAATCTTATTATAATTATAACACTCCTATATTACCCACGATATAACACTCCTCCTATATTACCCACGATATAACACTCCTCCTATATTACCCACGATATAACACTCCTCCTATATTACCCACGATATAACACTCCTCCTATATTACCCACGATATAACACTCCTCCTATATTACCCACGATATAACACTCCTCCTATATTACCCACGATATAACACTCCTCCTATATTACCCACGATATAACACTCCTCCTATATTACCCACGATATAACACTCCTCCTATATAACCCACGATATAACACTCCTCCTATATTACCCACGATATAACACTCCTCATATATTACCCACGATATAACACTCCTCCTATATTACCCACGATATAACACTCCTCCTATATAACCCACGATATAACACTCCTCCTATATTACCCACGATATAACACTCCTCCTATATTACCCACGATATAACACTCCTCCTATATTACCCACGATAACTCCTCCTATATTACCCACGATATAACACTCCTCCTATATTACCCACGATATAACACTCCTCCTATATTACCCACGATATAACACTCCTCCTATATTACCCACGATATAACACTCCTCCTATATTACCCACGATATAACACTCCTCCTATATTACCCACGATATAACACTCCTCCTATATTACCCACGATATAACACTCCTCCTATATTACCCACGATATAACACTCCTCCTATATTACCCACGATATAACACTCCTCCTATATTACCCACGATATAACACTCCTCCTATATTACCCACGATATAACACTCCTCCTATATTACCCACGATATAACACTCCTCCTATATTACCCACGATATAACACTCCTCCTATATTACCCACGATATAACACTCCTCCTATATAACCCACGATATAACACTCCTCCTATATTACCCACGATATAACACTCCTCATATATTACCCACGATATACTCCTCCTATATTACCCACGATATAACACTCCTCCTATATAACACAGGATATAACACTCCTACTATATACCCACGATATAACACTCCTCATATATTACCCACGATATAACACTCCTCCTATATTACCCACGATATAACACTCCTCCTATATTACCCACGATATAACACTCCTCCTATATAACCCACGATATAACACTCCTCCTATATTACCCACGATATAACACTCCTCCTATATAACCCACGATATAACACTCCTCCTATATTACCCACGATATAACACTCCTCCTATATTACCCACGATATAACACTCCTCCTATATTACCCACGATATAACACTCCTCCTATATTACCCACGATATAACACTCCTCCTATATACCCACGATATAACACTCCTCCTATATAACCACGATATAACACTCCTCCTATATTACCCACGATATAACACTCCTCCTATATTACCCACGATATAACACTCCTCCTATATTACCCACGATATAACACTCCTCCTATATTACCCACGATATAACACTCCTATATTACCCACGATATAACACTCCTCCTATATTACCCACGATATAACACTCCTCCTATATTACCCACGATATAACACTCCTATATTACCCACGATATAACACTCCTCCTATATTACCCACGATATAACACTCCTCCTATATTACCCACGATATAACACTCCTCCTATATAACCCACGATATAACACTCCTCCTATATTACCCACGATATAACACTCCTCCTATATTACCCACGATATAACACTCCTATATTATAACCCACGATATAACACTCCTCCTATATTACCCACGATATAACACTCCTCCTATATTACCCACGATATAACACTCCTCCTATTATATTACCCACGATATAACACTCCTCCTATATTACCCACGATATAACACTCCTATATTACCCACGATATAACACTCCTCCTATATTACCCACGATATAACACTCCTCCTATATTACCCACGATATAACACTCCTATATTACCCACGATATAACACTCCTCCTATATTACCCACGATATAACACTCCTCCTATATTACCCACGATATAACACTCCTCCTATATTACCCACGATATAACACTCCTCCTATATTACCCACGATATAACACTCCTCCTATATTACCCACGATATAACACTCCTCCTATATTACCCACGATATAACACTCCTCCTATATTACCCACGATATAACACTCCTCCTATATTACCCACGATATAACACTCCTCCTATATTACCCCCGATATAACACTCCCCCTATATTACCCACGATATAACACTCCTCCTATATTACCCACGATATAACACTCCTCCTATATTACCCACGATATAACACTCCTCCTATATTACCCACGATATAACACTCCTCCTATATTACCCACGATATAACACTCCTCCTATATTACCCACGATATAACACTCCTCCTATATTACCCACGATATAACACTCCTCCTATATTACCCACGATGTAACACTCCTCCTATATTACCCACGATATAACACTCCTCCTATATTACCCACGATATAACACTCCTCCTATATTACCCACGATATAACACTCCTCCTATATTACCCACGATATAACACTCCTCCTATATTACCCACGATATAACACTCCTCCTATATTACCCACGATATAACACTCCTCCTATATTACCCACGATATAACACTCCTCCTATATTACCCACGATATAACACTCCTCCTATATTACCCACGATATAACACTCCTCCTATATTACCCACGATATAACACTCCTCCTATATTACCCACGATATAACACTCCTCCTATATTACCCACGATATAACACTCCTCCTATATTACCCACGATATAACACTCCTCCTATATTACCCACGATATAACACTCCTCCTATATTACCCACGATATAACACTCCTCCTATATTACCCACGATATAACACTCCTCCTATATTACCCACGATATAAAACTCCTCCTATATTACCCACGATATAACACTCCTCCTATATTACCCACGATATAACACTCCTCCTATATTACCCACGATATAACACTCCTATATAACCCACGATATAACACTCCTCCTATATTACCCACGATATAACACTCCTCCTATATTACCCACGATATAACACTCCTCCTATATTACCCACGATATAACACTCCTCCTCTACTACCCACGATATAACACTCCTCCTACACGATATAACACTCCTCCTATATTACCCACGATATAACACTCCTCCTATATTACCCACGATATAACACTCCTCCTATATTACCCACGATATAACACTCCTCCTATATTACCCACGATATAACACTCCTATATTACCCACGATATAACACTCCTCCTATATTACCCACGATATAACACTCCTCCTATATTACCCACGATATAACACTCCTCCTATATTACCCACGATATAACACTCCTCCTATATTACCCACGATATAACACTCCTCCTATATTACCCACGATATAACACTCCTCCTATATTACCCACGATATAACACTCCTCCTATATTACCCACGATATAACACTCCTCCTATATAACCCACGATATAACACTCCTCCTATATTACCCACGATATAACACTCCTCCTATATTACCCACGATATAACACTCCTCCTATATAACCCACGATATAACACTCCTATATTACCCACGATATAACACTCCTCCTATATTACCCACGATATAACACTCCTCCTATATTACCCACGATATAACACTCCTCCTATATTACCCACGATATAACACTCCTCCTATATTACCCACGATATAACACTCCTCCTATATTACCCACGATATAACACTCCTCCTATATTACCCACGATATAAGCTCTTAATCTTCTCTATAGGTAGTGTACCATAGGAGTTCAACCCGGAAGAAACCAGCCCCCCTCCCCCCCCCCCCTCCCCCCAACCTATGGTCTCTATGGTGACGATGTGTAGGGGAGAGAGGAAGGGGGAGAGAGAGATTAAAATGATAGGAATGATAGTACAAATGTTTAGCCCCAGTAGTCTTTAGATTTTAAGACGCTCGGCCCATTAATTTGGATATTGCAATACTTTTCGACCCATTTCTTTGTCTATAATAAGACCTTTCGTACCATTTAGGTGTGGATTTGTTCGTGGCGAGAGATAAAGAGTCTGCAATTCATTATTCTACCGAAAAATGGACATATATTGTGTCGAAGGGGGTAGTGTATTTCTTAAGGCAGGAAGAAAAAAAAAAAAATATATATAATATAATAAATATATTTCCCCTTAATTACCCCGGAAGAAGGTATCCCCCTCAACCTATGGCCTATGGTGACAATGTGTATGGAGAGAGAGAGAGAGAGAGAGAGAGAGAGAGAGAGAGAGAGAGAGAGAGAGAGAGAGAGAGAGAGAGAAGAGGCATGACAGTAAAAACGCTGCTATGATATGAAGTTGAACATTATACCTCAGACCTTCAACGCTGAGGTAAAAACTTGATCGACTCTGACGAACTCTTTCACTTCTCTCTCTCTCTCTCTCACACACACACACACACACACTCACTCTCTCTCTCTCTCTCTCTCTCTCACACACACACTCTCTCTCTATATATAGTTACTAAAATAAGAATTACTATTTACGTTGCTTGGACAATTATGATTTCCTATGCACCCGTATACGATATATTTGCTAGCTGATTGGTATCGAGTGTTCTTATACCGTTCTGTATATACCAGGAGACCAATATTTGAAACTAACTGATATTCAGATAACATATGAACAAATGACAAAATGGTTGTTCTAAGTGAATTATAACCTCGCAATCACAATAATCCTCGTGTATTATTTATTAGGATTGATTGGGATTTATTAGGATTGATTGGGATTTATTAGGATTGATTGGGATTTATTAGGATTGATTGGGATTTATTAGGATTGATTGGGATTTATTAGGATTGATTGGGATTTATTAGGATTTATTGGGATTTATTAGGATTGATTGGGATTTATTAGGATTGATTGGGATTTATTAGGATTGATTGGGATTTATTAGGATTGATTGGGATTTATTAGGATTGATTGGGATTTATCTATATATTATTGTATTTATCTTCATGAGGTCTAATAAAATTAACCCGTTCTGTACCGGCGACGTCTTTTAAACATACTCTGGCTACATTAGACGATTTTATTCAGTTTAAAAGGGGCCTCCAGCAATCATTAGGCTTCGAACTATCTCACTTGACCCTTTTAACTACCACAGATCCTTCTTAAACGGCACACAATCGTCTAAATATACCCAAAATAGAATTAAAAACACGTCCCCGGTACTGAAGGGGTTAAGAAAGATATATTTATGTATTGTTGTATTTATCTTCATGAGGGCCAATCAATCACACACAACAGGATCAACCTCACCTATCTAATAACACCAATCATGCCATCATTACCCTACTCCTCTTCACCATAATTACTATAATGAAGGTTGAATCACACCACCACCACCACCACTACATCCCATTTACTCCAGCCCCTTTCGAGTTACAGAGGTTAAGGATCACGATTTCTAGCCTACCTCTAATGCATGGACTATTAAGATGTATTAATCAACTTATCTATTAATCTCCATATTAGCCCTATAAAACACCATAATTATCAGAATCAACTCAGGTAATAACATCAACCTTCCCATCATTACCCTCACTCCTCCATAATAACTATAGTGAAGGTTGGATCACACACCACTTCCACCACCACCGTCACTGTGTATATAGGACACGTTTTACATAACACACGCCCACGAGAAGGTTAGTGTGGTTCAAGATACCCTCACTCCTCCATAATAACTATAGTGAAGGTTGGATCACACACCACTTCCACCACCACCACCACCGTCACTGTGTATATAGGACACGTTTTACATAACACACGCCCACGAGAAGGTTAGTGTGGTTCAAGATACCCTCACTCCTCCATAATAACTATAGTGAAGGTTGGATCACACACCACTTCCACCACCACCACCACCGTCACTGTGTATATAGGACACGTTTTACATAACACACGCCCACGAGAAGGTTAGTGTGGTTCAAGATACCCTCACTCCTCCATAATAACTATAGTGAAGGTTGGATCACACACCACTTCCACCACCACCACCACCGTCACTGTGTATATAGGACACGTTTTACATAACACACGCCCACGAGAAGGTTAGTGTGGTTCAAGATAGATAGACTATGTATCTTGGTGTGGTTAACCCCTCCTGTACCGGCGATGTCTATTTAATTATATATCAAGTATAGTTAGACGATTTTATGAAGCTTAGGAAGGATATATGGTAGTTAAGGGGAGGTATTTAGTTTGTTCCCTAGACCTCCATCAACCTTAAAATTACACCCCCTTGAGTCCCTTTCAAGATAAATTTGTAAATTTTTCGGTAGAAATATGTCCCGGCCGAAGGCCGGTCCCTCTTAAATTACAGGCTCGCTATCGCTCGCCAGGATAACATCGAAACCTAAATGGCACGAAAGGTCTTAATATGGGATGAAAGTTCTTAAAATCGCTAAACTAATAGGGCAAACATTTTATAATATCAAAAGCAATGGGGCTAAACATGAGGGAGAAAGGGGTCTAGCAAAAAATCCCTCGAGTGGAGATCTCCCCTTAAAAGGATTCAATTAGATAGTTTGTGGCCTTGTAATTATTAGACGTCCATCCTGAGCAGCACAAAATCGTCTAAATAAAGCTAGAATACAATAGATCACACGTTGCTGGTACTCAAAGGGTTAACATACACACACGTACAGGTGCACACACACACACACACACCTCTAACATAGCTACATCTACTTATATATACAGGTAGATACATATATTTTTTGCTATGTGTATGAAGGAGACAAAGGGCTATGCAACCTGTAATAAGTGACCCCACCTCCCAAAGATGAAAGAGTGACAGGGAGCCAAATTCAAAGTACGTTAGAGTCAAATTGTCTGGACACACTTCAATATAAATAAATAAATATATATATATATAAACGATTGTATTTACTTTATATAGAATGTGCTCTTACAAGTGAGATACTGAGATACATTTTACCCCTTCGATTCTTAAAGATATTTTGCAAAATTACCAACATCATCCAGTGATAGCAAGATTATCATGAAGAAAGGCGTCTTAATATTGGAAGCGGTGAGTAAAACGTGTACAATAGGGGAACCGTCAACCTTCCAAGGAAAGTACATTTAAAGGACAATACCTAATTAAAAGAATAATCCATTATTCTTACGGTCTCAGGACAGGATTTCAAAATACAGTACCGTAATTTCAACTGTCTGAATGTCGTAATCTAGGGAAATATATATATATATATATATAAACGTCAAACTGAATAGGGTTTCGTACTACGGTTACTCAAAGTCCGATGCTGTGTCATGTTTTGTTTTTTTTGTTTTTTTTTCCCCAGTGTACGAAATTCCAAGAAAGGTGTCTGTGAATTAACCTTTGACAACCGAGCCTTTGAAATTACCGACTGTAGAATTGCTGCTCATAGGTCAGCACTAAAGAGACGTCCTTTACCCCTTCTTTACCGTTGCGTTACATTAATTGTATTATGGACACTATTACACGAACAAAATCTATGAGTCTCAATAACAATTGCCTCCTTGACTACAAATACAAGAAGCCTTTTATATAAGGACAGCTAAATATAGTTAAGAATATTCTGCCAATTCATCGATACTTAAACACACACACACACACACACACACACACACACACACACACACACACACACACACACACACACACACACACACACACACACACACACTACGCCTTCACTGCTACAGTCTTTGAACGCTAAAGCCGGTATAACACGAGCGCTTTTTCCCTCAACATTTACCCTCAACACTGGTCTGGCAGCTTATGAGTACAACATTTAATATATTACGGTTACCTAAATTGATCTCCCATTAGTTTAGTTTCCGATATCAGTGCAAAATATTCCAGAAATATTGCCTGAATAATTTTAATCATCGAATGTTGACTATAAAAGCTCTCGTGTGATACCGGCTTAACTAAAGAACTGTTACCTAGAGAATGGTGACTGGAGAACTGCTAGTCATAGGTCAGTACTAATTAACCCTTTCAATAACTAGGAATCTTTACCTTTCATTTTCATATCATTAGACGATTTTACTAAGATTGGAAAGGACCTCCAGGAAACGTAGGGGTCATATCTCAATCATAAAATTCCCACCGAGGCTTCGAAAACTGGGTAGAATCGTGTAATGATCGCCAGACTAATATCAAAACTGGGTAGAATCGTGTAATGATCGCCAGACTAATATGAAAAGCGACATCATCATCATCTTGGAAGGGTTGGTTCAGTAGCGGCCAGACCATAATTGGCAACAAACAACAAAAATATCAGAGGTAATTGATGGAATGTCTTCACCTTTACCGTCCACCCCTTTGAATGGTAACAAAGACCTGGTGCCTAGAGAATGGTGACTGGAAGAGTAGACTACTATACTCGTAGGTCAGTATTAAGGGGAGGTATTTAGTTTGTTCCCTAGACCTCCATCAAGGTATTTAGTTTGTTCCCTAGACCTCCATCAAGATTAAAATTACACCCCCTTGAGTCCCTTTCAAGATAAATTTGTACATTTTTCGGTAGACAAATGTCCCGGCCGAAGGCCGGTTCCTCTTAAATTACAGGCTCGCTATCGCTCGCCAGGATAAAATCGACAGCTGAATTGCACAAAAGGTCTTACTATGGGGTGAAAGTTCTTAAAATCGCTAAACTAATGGGGCAAACGTTTTACAATATCAAAAGCAATGGGGCTAAACGTGAGGGAGAAAGGGGTCAAGAAAAAAATCCCTCGAGTGGAAATCTCCCCTTAATCAACCTTTTCGGTAACTAGGCGTATTTTTCGTATATTCTTGCTAAACTATTTATATATATATTAAGGGAAGATATCGAATTGAGGGATTTTTTTCTGGACCCCTTTCTCCCTCATGTTTAGCCCCATTGCTTTTGAGATTTTAAGACAGTCGACCCATTAGTTTGGCGATTTTAAGAACTTTCGCCCCATTTCCGTCAATTTTAAGACCTTTCGTGCAATTTAGGTGTCGATTTTATCCTGGCGAGCGATAGCGAGCCTGTAATTTAAGAGAAACCGGGACATTTTTTCTACCGAAAAATGTACAAATTTATCTTGAAAGGGGCTCAAGGGGGTGTAATCTTAAAGCTTGAAGGATATCTAGGGACCAAACTAAAAACCTCCCCTTAACCCTTTCTGTACCGGCGACGTCTTCTTAATTTCAATCTTGCTATATTTAGGCGATTCTGTGCAGCTTACGAAGGTGCTGTGGTAGTAAAAAGGTTAAGTGAGATCGTTGGAAGCCTGTTAATTGCTGAAGGCTCTTCTTAAGGGGAGGTATTTAGTTTGTTCCCTAGACCTCCATCAAGCTTAAAATTACACCCCCTTGAGTCCCTTTCAAGATAAATTTGTACATTTTTCGGTAGAAAAATGTCCCGGCCGAAGGCCGGTTCCTCTTAAATTACAGGCTCGCTATCGCTCGCCAAGATAGAATCGACACCTGAATTGCACGAAAGGTCTTAATATGGGGTGAAAGTTCTTAAAATCGCTAAACTAATGGGGCAAACGTTTTATAATATCAAAAGCAATGGGGCTAAACATGAGGGAGAAAGGGGTCAAGAAAAAAAATCCCTCAAGTGGAGACCTCCCCTTAAACTGAACAAAATCGTCTAATAGCAGCCTGAATAAAGTCCAAAGGACGTCGCCGGTTCAGAAGGGGTTAAGATTCGGAAAAACCTCTAGGCAACGAAGTGGGTATAAAATCCTCTAATGATAGCCACACTAAACGGAACAAAATGCGTCGTCGTCCTGAAAGAGCTAATGAAGCTGAGTCATAAAAAAAAAAAAAAAAAAAAAAATTATCGAAAGACTACAATAAAGGGGAGATCTCCACTTGAGGGAATTTTTTTCTTGACCCCTTTCTCCCTCATGTTTAGCCCCATTGCTTTTGATATTATAAAACGTTCGCCCCATTAGTTTAGCGATTTTAAGAACTTTCACCCCATATTAAGACCTTTCGTGCCATTCAGGTGTCGATTTTATCCTGGCGAGCGATAGCGAGCCTGTAATTTAATAGGAACCGGCCTTCGGCCGGGACATTTTTCTACCGAAAAATGTACAAATTTATCTTGAAAGGGACTCAAGGGGGTGTAATCTTAAGCTTGATGGATATCTAGAGACCAAACTAAAAACCTCCCCTTAAGAACTAGTGACTATACAGAATGGTGACTGGATAATTGCTAGTCATAGGTCAGCAGTAATTAAGAAGTTTATAGAAGAGAGTTCGGACAAAATTATAGTCATTGTTGTAGGTAGCCCAGGAACCGTCACTTCTAACCTTTGTAACTCCATAAGGGTGTCCTTCATTCATTGTTGTAGGTAGCCCAGGTACCGTCACTTCTAACCTTTGTAACTCCATAAGGGTGTCCTTCATTCATTGTTGTAGGTAGCCCAGGTACCGTCACTTCTAACCTTTGTAACTCCATAAGGGTGTCCTTCATTCATTGTACCGGCGATGTCTTTTTATCTTCATTCTGGCTACTAGTATACGACTATATTCAATTCCCAAGGGGCCCCAGCAACTAGCAGGCCTCGAAGTATCTCTCTCAACCCTTTATACTGCCACAGATCCCTCTTAAGCTTCACAAACTCGTCTAAATATAGCTAGAATACAATGAAATAGACGTTGCCGGTACGGAAGGGGTTAAGCGTTTTTACAAAGGCGGTCCTCCTTGACTGTTTCATTAACCTGTCTGTTACGATTGGTGACTTGCTGTTCTGTACACATGTATGTATTAATGACACCATATGCACAACTTTATGAATCCATATACTTTTTGTTTACTATCTTCAAAGTTATGTTAAGAGGACACAACTTTGTTCTTGCTACACAACATAATATTTGTCTTTCTCAATGCAGATTTTGTACTCAAACTAACTCTCTCTCTCTCTCTCGCTCGCTCTCGCTCTCTCTCTCTCTCTCTCTCTCTCTCTCTCTCTCTCTCTCTCTCTCTCTCTCTCTCTCTCTCTCTCTCTCTCTCTCTCTCTCTCTCTCTCTCTCTCTCACACACACACGGCCACACATACCTTTCACGCTTCAACCACATAAACACCCCCGGAAACACATAATATACATGTGCACACGCCCCCATCATCCTCACACCACACACACACACACACACACACACACACACACTACCCCTCTATTACGCCCGTACGCTATGTATTGTAATGTAAACCACAAGTATAGGCTTTGACAGGTTGAGTACACACCCACACACATACAGTACATATATAGGAACATACACACACACACACACACACACACACACACACACACACACACACACACACACACACGCGCACACACACACACACACACACACACACACACACACACACACTAACCTCTACATAACCTTGATCTTCTCTTGCTCAATGAACATGATAATTGAACAGGTAGACATCAATAGTATCAAGGTGTGACGAGTACCCGGTATACTGTATATGTTACTCAGTTACTGTATATGTTACTCAGTTACTGTATATGTTACTCAGTTACTGTATATGTTACTCAGTTACTCAGTTACTTGTTCGTCAAGGGGAATCCACGCAATGCGAGCTAAGCTCATTATTATCGCGCCTCCTTAACTGGGAATGTATTGCGTGAAATGCATGTTAAGTGTTTTATGTATTGTTGGAATGGCTGTGGATGTGTGTGTAGTCTATGTGTGTAGTCTATGTGTGTGTGTGTGTGTGTGTGTGTGTGTGTGTGTGTGTGTGTGTGTGTGTACTTACTCTAGTTGTACTTACTCTAGTTGTATTGCGGGAGTGAGCATGCTCGTTATTTCCCGCCTCCTATATGTGTAGGTGTTATATGTATCGTTGGAATGGCTGTGGATGTGTGTGTAGTCTGTATTTTTAGCCAATTGGCGACATCGGAAACGAAGGCTTAGGGTGGATCTGTATGGTACCATTCTCACTATAGACGGTACCGTCTCGCCCGAAGGCTTAGGTAGCCATCAGCTTAGGTGAACCATATGATACCCATCTCGCCTTGTACCATTTTTGCCAACCCCAGATGGGACGTCAAAACGTCGTCCACTTATTCCAGGTACCTATTTACAGCTAGGTGAACTGAGGCTAACACATGAAAGGAGACAAGCCCAATTTGTCTCCGCCCGGCCGGGGATTGAACCCCCGACCCCTCGTGTGTGAGACGAGAGGTCTACCTACTAGGCTACGGGCTGTGTGTGTGTGTGTGTGTGTGTGTGTGTGTGTGTGTGTGTGTGTGTGTGTGTGTGTGTGTGTGTGTGTGTGTGTACCTATCTGAGTACATGTAAGGGGTCTGTGGTTTACATAGGAAATAATTACCATATGATATAAGGGTGTGTTGGTAGTAGTAACATTTTTGTGTTATTGTTAGAGGCAGCAATTAAGGGAGAGAGATAGATAGATAGAGAGAGAAAGAGAGAGAGAGAGAGAGAGAGAGAGAGAGAGAGAGAGAGAGAGAGAGAGAGAGAGAGAGAGAACACACACATTGAACGTCTAACAAGATACAGATATGTTGACCAGGGAATGCTATTAAATGCAGATGTCTTGGAACAATGACATTCTCTCTCTTTCTCTCTCTCTCTCTCTTAAATAATTTACGATACAATAACATTAATATATATTTACATTCACAATCCTCATGTCTTTTGAAATTAATAATGATATATACATTATATATACATTGTTTATAATAAATTTGTTCAAACTCACAAACCCTCTCTCTCTCTCTCTCTCACACACAATCACTCTTAAATTCTCATTCTCACATCACTCCTACACACTCACTATCACTCTCTTACACACACACAACATTTTACACTCTCACATCACTCCCAAACACACTTACCCTCCCTCCCTCCCTCCCTCCCTCCCTCCCTCCCCCCCTCCCTCCCTCCCTCCCCCTCTCCCCCTCTCTCTCTCTCTCTCTCTCTCTCTCTCTCTCTCTCCCTCTCTCTCTCTCTCTCTCTCTCTCTCTCTCTCTCTCTCTCTCTCTCCTCTCTCATCTCTCTCTCTCTCTCTCTCTCTCCTCTCTCTCTCTCTCTCTCTCTCTCTCTCTCTCTCTCTCTCTCTCTCTCTCTCTCTCTCTCTCTCTCTCTCTCACCCAGGGCTAGTCATCGACCCTGGGGTAGGATAAGTTTAGCTCCGTGGAAATATTGTGATCAACATACCTGCATATCATTATCCTACTGTACCCTCGGAACAGTTAAGATTGACATGGATTTACATAGATACACTGGCCGGACAATTTTATACCGAAAAATGTACATAATTATCTCGAAGGGGGGTCTTGGGGGTGCTTCTTTAAGGGGAGATTTTTAGTGTGTTTCCTGGACCTCCATCAAGCTTGAAATTACACCCTCTTGACCCCCTTTCAAGATAAATTTGTACATTTTTCGGGAGAAAAATGTCCCGGCCGAAGGCCGATTCCCCTTAAATTGCAGGCTCGCTATCGCTCGCCAGGAAAAAAATCACACCTAAATGGAACGAAAGGTCTTAACAGTGACATAAATTGGGTGAAAGTTCTTAAAATCGCCAAACTAATGGGGCGAACGTCTTGAAATCTCAAAAGCAATGGAGCTAAACATGAGGGAGAAAGGGGTCAAGAAAACAATCCCTCAAGTGGAAACCTCCCATTAAGGTTGATAGAGGTCTAAGGCGGAAACGAATACAGACTAATAATACAACACAACAAAACATATTATAAATGAATACAAAATGAATACAAAATGAATGAATACAAAATGAATGAATACAAAATAAATGAATACAAAATGAATGAATACAAAATGAATACAAAATGAATGAATACAAAATAAATGAATACAAAATGAATGAATACAAAATGAATGAATACAAAATGAATGAATACAAAATGAATACAAAATGAATACAAAATGAATGAATACAAAATGAATACAAATGAATGAATACAAAATGAATACAAAATACAAAATGAATACAAAATGAATACAAAATATATAATAATATAAACAATTGAATCACACACAAGCGAAACGCAAACTTTGATCAAGGTGAATCAATATATGAACCCGTACGAAATATTTTAGTGTCTACAATTAAATAAATGAACAATTAACCAAGTCTGAGACATTAATACAAAATAATTAGTGATAAAATCCCAAACAAGAGAGAAAGACTAATTGGAAGTTATGCACAGTCAAGCACGAAGAACAAGCTTAATACCTGTAATATGACATTTACAAACAATCCCCTTCACATACATACACACACACACACACGCACACACACTAACTCTCTCTCTCTCTCTCTCTCTCTCTCTCCATCATGTATTAAAAGAGCAACTACAAGCCTATTATTTTCTAACAATTTCACCATTGTAGGTCTTCAATTTAATGCACTCACACACACTCTCTCTCTCTCTCTCTCTCTCTCTCTCTCTCTCTCTCCATCGTGTATTAAAAGAGCAACTACAAACCTTTTCTTAATTAAACATGATCAATATTGTAGGTTTTTCCCAATAAATCCTACATGATTTATTGAAAGAGCAACTACCACATCAGTGTTCTGGGAATGTACGGTAAGGTAAACAAATACACCCATTCATCTAATACACAGACCAGGAAGTGACGTTATAGTGTGTGTGTGTGTGTGTGTGTGTGTGTGTGTGTGTGTGTGTGTGTGTGTTTAGATGTGTGTATGTGTGTGTGTATTTACCAAATTGTATTTACCTAATTGTATTTTACAGGATTGAGATTACTCTCGTAGTGTCCCGTTAGCCTTTAACTTATCATAATTTACTTTAAAAGCTTGAATACTTTGTGCACACACTAGGTCGTTTGGTAACTTATTCCACTTCTCAACCATTCTATCTGGAAAACCAAACTTCCTAACATCCTTCCTAGCTCTCCTCCTCAACAGTTTATAGTCATGTCCTCTCGTCCTCCCCACCGCTGGCCAAACAAAATTTGTTTGATCAATATATTCCTTTCCGTGAACACACCTAAATAAAGCTATCATGTCTCCCCTCTCCCTTCTCTGTTCAAGTGAGGGAATCCCCAGGTGACACAGCCGGTCTTCATATTGTAAGTTTTTTAACCCTGGCACCCATGTGTGTGTGTGTGTGTGTGTGTGTGTGTGTGTGTGTGTGTGTGTGTGTGTGTGTGTGTGTGTGTGTATGTATGTATGTATGCGTGTGTGTGTGTGTGTGTTTGTATGTGTGTGTGTGTGTGTGTTACTCAGTTACTTGTTCGTCAAGGGGAATCCACGCAATGCGAGCTAAGCTCAT
The DNA here is from genome assembly GCA_032716605.1 of Paralithodes platypus. Lineage (NCBI taxonomy): Eukaryota > Metazoa > Arthropoda > Malacostraca > Decapoda > Lithodidae > Paralithodes > Paralithodes platypus. Next base: position 78,984,724 of record CM064575.1, on the reverse strand, counting down.
TATTATCGCGCCTCCTTAACTGGGAATGTATTGCGTGAAATGCATGTTAAGTGTTTTATGTACTGTTGGAATGGCTGTGGATGTGTGTGTAGTCTGTATTTTAGACTATTGGCGACATCGGAAACGAAGGCTTAGGGTGGATCAGTATGGTACCATTCTCACTATAGACGGTACCGTCTCGCCCGAAGGCTTAGGTAGCCATCAGCTTAGCCTTGTACCATTTTTGCCAACCCCAGATGGGACGTCACAACGTCGTCCACTTATTCCAGGTACCTATTTACAGCTAGGTGAACTGAGGCTAACACATGAAAGGAGACAAGCCCAATTTGTCTCCGCCCGGCCGGGGATTGAACCCCCGACCCCTCGTGTGTGAGACGAGAGCTCTACCTACTAGGCTATGGGCTGTGTGTGTGTGTGTGTGTGTGTGTGTGTGTGTGTGTGTGTGTGTTTAGATGTGTGTGTGTGTGTTTAGATGTGTGTGTGTGTGTTTAGATGTGTGTGTGTGTGTGTGTGTGTGTGTGTGTGTGTGTGTGTGTGTGTGTGTGTAATAGTCTTTAACCCCTTCAATACGATGTTGCCTTTTTAATATCAGCTGACTATACGATGTTACGCAGTTTAAGAAGGACCTATGTTATTGCCAAACCATTATCCCTTTGAGTGCTAGAGGTAGATTAAAAGCTAGAGAAAATCGTCTAATGGTAACCAGAATAAAACGAACATTGCATCATCATGCTGAGAGGGTTAATTTCAATAGGCCCATAACCCTACAAACTAAAGATTTACCAAATATTTCCTAGATGTCCTGTTCAATAGTAAATCAGTGCTTCTACGTTTTGTTCTATCTATCTATCTATCTATTTATCCTATCTATCTATCTATCTAGCTATCTATATACAGTATATCTATCTATCATCTATCTATCTATCTATCTATCATCTATCAAAAGTCTATCTATCATCTATATCTATCTATTAGCTATCAATCTATATATTTTTGTTCTATGTGAGGGAGACAAAAGGCAGACTGCCTGTATCAAGTGCCTCCCCCAAAGTTGAAAGAGTGACAGGGCCAAAATCAAGGGACTTTCGAGCCAAAATGCCTGGACACACGTTTCCATCTAACATCCATTTATCTATCTAACATCTATACATATTTATCCACCATCTATCTAACAAACATCTAGCTATCTATCTATCTATTTATCTATCAATATATCACCTATATATCTATCTACGTGTTCGTTTGATAATGTGTAATAGATTTCCCCTACAAAATATCCCCAAATCCTACAAAGATGCTCTGCCCAATAATTATATCCAGATCTCCTTTTCTGTAGCGATTTCGTGATTCCCCCTTCCTTCCTTCCTTCCTTCCTTCCTTCCTTCCTTAGAACTACATAAGAGTGCTGAGTCATCCTACCTAGTGGGATGGGAGGAAAGAGAGGGAGAGGGAGAGAGAGAGCTACATAGAGCTACATAGATACACAGACCACACAGACCTCAAGGTCCTTACTAGGCAGTCTGGCCTTACAAACTATATATGCATATATGCATATATACACATACACACATACACATACATACATACACATATACATATACATATATATACATATACATACATATACATATACACATACATATACATATACATATATACACACATACACACACACACACACATATACACATACACACACACATACATATATATACAGTATATATATACATACTGTACAGTGCACACACATACATATACATAATTTTTTTTTTTTTTTTTTTCATATCACCCCAGCCCTCTGCAGATAGAGGTCAAGCCTTCCCTTGAAAGCGTTTATTGTGTCGCTCTCCACCACTCTCGCTGGTAGTTTATTCCACTCTGTCGCCACACTGTAGGTGAAGAAACTCTTTGTGACATCTAGGTTTGCCTTTTTGGTTTTTAATTTCATTCCATTTCCGCGAGTTTGATTAGTATTGTTTAATGTGAATAGTGCATTTACATCGACTTTGTCGAAACCTTTTAGTATCTTAAAGAACTCAATAAGCTGACCCCTCAACCTCCTCTTTTTTAATGAGAACAGGTTCAATCGTTTAAGTCTTTCTTCATATGGTTTATTTCTTAATGAGGGTATCATCTTCGTCGCTCTACGCTGTACTGACTCGAGTCTTACAATGTCCTTGATCAGATAAGGTGACCAGAACTGCACACCATATTCAAGGTGGGGCCTCACCATACTTTTGAACAGTGGCACTATTACGTTTTCATGTTTATATGTAAATTTTCGTTTAATAAAGCCCAATGCTATGTTTGCCTTATTTGCAGCTGCTATACATTGGTCGGAAGTTTTTAGGTTTTCAGATATTAGTACCCCTAGGTCTTTTACTACCGTTGCGGTTTTTATTTGTTTGCCATTCATTTCGTATTTGTATTTCATATTTCTTCTACCAACCTGCAGCACCTGACATTTATCGACATTGAAGGGCATCTGCCATTTTTTCGACCACTCTGATATCTTGTTTAAATCAGATTGCAACGCATTTCTATCATCTTCGTTCAGGACTGTATTTCCTATTTTTGTATCGTCGGCGAATTTGGAAATGGTGTTGTTTACCCCTACATCGATATCGTTAATGTAAATGAGAAACAGGACCGGTCCAAGGACTGAACCCTGTGGAACTCCACTAGTGACAGGCTCCCACTCCGATTCCACTCCATTTATCACCACTCTCTGTCTTCTGTCTGTAAGCCAATTTTTTATCCAAGAATGAATTTCACCTTTGATACCTATCCTCTCCAGTTTAGCCAATAGTTTTCGGTGAGGCACCTTGTCGAAAGCTTTTTGAAAGTCCAAGAAGATTATATCTAGTGATTTCGTCATGTCGTTATATGTGAATAGTTTGTTATAAAATTCAATCAAATTTGTTAGGCATGACTTATTTGATCTAAAGCCGTGTTGACTATTTTTGATTAGGTTGTTTGATTCGAGGTAATCTACTATCTTATCTCTAATGAGAGAGATACTTGAGAGAGAGAGAGAGAGAGAGAGAGAGAGAGAGAGAGAGTAAGGGGGGGGGGGGGGTGTATGGGTGGAGAGAAGGGGGCAGGGGAGTAAATGGGGGGTGGGGGTGGGGGAGTGGGGGGGGGGGAGGGAGGGGAGAAGAGGATGTTAAAGGGATTGAGTGGATGGGAGTTGTTGTTTGCGTTCTTGTTGTTGTTGTTGTTGTTGTTGTTGTTGTTGTTGTTAAGGGGGTTCACTATACACTGTACAAACTCAAGGGGTATGAAAAAAAGGTATATAAAATCCCTACCTCTTTCCCCCACCCCCCTTCTCTCTCTCTCTCTCTCTCTCTCTCTCTCTCTCTCTCTCTCTCTCTCGAAGACTCATTAATTTACGAGATATCATCAGCCAGATAATATTAGTTACCAATATATAATGATTCAATTAAATTAACTTATTAAAGAGATCAAGAGAATGTATGCCTGTCTGTCTGTCTGTTTATGTGGGTGTCTATCGCCTCTTGCATGTGATCTCGTGTGTGTGTGTGTGTGTGTGTGTGTGTGTGTGTGTGTGTGTGTGTGTGTGTGTGTGTGTGTGAGTGAGTGAGTGAGTGAGTGAGTGAGTGAGTGTGTGTGTGTGTGTGTGTATGTGTGTGAGTGAGTGAGTGATTGAGTGTGTGAGTGAGTTTGTGCAGTGTGTGTGTGTGTGTGTGTGTGTGTGTGTGTGTGTGTGTGTGTGTGTGTGTGTGTGTATGTACTGTATGTATGTATGTATGTATGCATGTATATGTATGTATGTGTGTGTTCAAGGTAAAGAATTAATTACCTGTGTCTGCCTGCTAGTTACCCCCACTCTCCTTACCTGTCTGTCCTCCACGCTGAGAAGATACTTGACTCAACAACCTTTATCCACCGCACCACAGTATGCATTAAGCTGGCAATTATCAGTTATATATTTCGATACGATCATTGTTAAGGGAAGAGCGGCCGTTTTTTTTTTTTTTTTTTGGTCCCCTTCTACCTCACGTTTAGCCCCATTAGTTTTCGGATTTTATAACGTTCGTCCCATTAGTTTGTCGATTGTATAAGCTTTCGTCCCTTTTCTATATCAATGTCAAGACCTTTCGTGCCATTTAGGTGTCGATGTTTTCCTAGCGAGCAATAGCAAGCCTGAAATTTCAAGAGACACCGGCCTTCGGCCGGATAATTTGTTATAATTTGTTTTACAAATATATATAAATATATAAATCTTCAACACCCCTTCTCCCCTCTCTAAACTCTATATAGACTAATAACACACATAACAAAGCCACTCCAACAGCTTCCTCTCTCTTCAACACCCCTTCTCCCCTCTCTACACTCTTCAGAAAGTAGGATGAGTAGAAAGTAGTTACCGGTATACGAGGTGCCGTTGTAAAGGCTTATCCCTTAATACATCTCACATCAATTATAGGGAAATTGCTAGAATCAATTATTGCCAGGAAAATTAGAAATCACTTAGATATGTTCAAGTTAATAAACCCTCTCAACATGGTTTCACTCCAGGACGATCCTGCCTAACAAATTTACTCAGTTTTTTCTCCGAGGTTTATGAAGCGGTAGATAACGACAAGTCATATGATATAGTTTACTTAGACTTCATTAAGGCCTTTGATAAAGTTCCACATGAAAGGCTGTTAAGGAAGATAGAAGGACATGGTATTGGGGGGATGCTACTCAAGTGGATTAAGTCATGGCTGATTGATAGGAAACAGAGAGTTAGTATACATGGTGCAAAATCGGACTGGGGATTAGTTAAAAGTGGGGTCCCCCAAGGATCGGTTTTGGGGCTCCTTCTGTTCATTATCTACATAAATGATCTTGACTCGGGCATAAAGAGTGGGATCAGTAAATTTGCTGATGATACTAAAATAGGTAGGATAATAGAGTCAGCTAGCGACAGGGAATGTCTTCAAAATGATCTCGATCACTTGCACGAGTGGTCCATAAATTGGCAGATGAGTTTCAATGTAGACAAATGTAAGGTATTAAGGATTGGAAATCGTAATTTAGATGCTAAATACAAACTAGACAATGTATGATCTGAAACCCAGAAAACAGTGTATACTGTAAGTGTTAGGAATGGGGCCTAACGATGAACCCAGATAAATGTGTCCACCTAAGAGTTGGTAGGAAAGAAATTGATTGGGATGACCTGGGTCATTCTGGCAGATACTATCTTGACAACTCCTTAATCCCTATTAGAGACTCTGCATCCGATCTAGGAATTTTAATCGATTCCTCCCTCAAGTTTCATACACACATCTCTAATATTGTCCACAAGGCTGGAGGACTCGCCCATAGTATCCTAAGGTCAACTGTCAACCGGGATGCCTCCTTTATGATGCCACTATTTATTTCCCATATTCGAATATTCTTCCTCTCTGTGGAACCTTGGGTATTTGGGGGACCTAAGACTACTGGAGTCTGTTCAGAGACGTTGGACTAAATCTATTGGGGGTCTCGAGAATCTTGATTATAGTGAAAGATTGAGGATATTAAACCTATTTTCCATTAAGGGTAGACTTCTTAGGCATGACATAATTAAGTACTGGCAAATATTTCACGGTCTCTGCTCAATTACTCCTGAAGATGTTTTTGATCGTCCCCAATATTTTGCAACCAGGGGTCACCCATATAAAATTGCTCACTCGAGATGCCAGCTTGAAATAAGGAAAATATTTTTAAATCTTAGATATGTGTCTCTGTGGACCTCTTTGCCCACAGATTTGGTATCCCTGACTAACCTGTTATCTTTCAAGGCTGCCCTTTCCGACTATCTTGCAAGAGTCGTATATGAATATTCATGATTTTTGTTCTCGATGTCACACCTTCTGGCCTCCTCAACCACTTATACTTATACCTTGTTTGTTAACTTAGCGTCTTAGCTGCTTATGATGCACTTTCCAGTCCATAGATCTCTATACTTTCCTGTTTTTGCTACAAACTATAAACTATCTTTGGGCTGGCGCATCAGCAGTGTGTGGCTTCCGTGGACCCTGACCTACTATTTAGCTCTGGGGTCTGGGAAGCCCACCAGGTAAGAATACCAGGTAAGGGCAAATAGAATTCTAGGATTCATATCTAGGAGTGTTAGCAACAGGACTGCTGAAGTTTTCTTAAAAATATACTTAGCTCTAGTAAGACCCCATTTAGACTATGCTGTTCAATTTTGGTGCCCTTATTATAAAATGGATATCGACCCTTTAGAGGCAGTCCAAAGAAGAATTACTAAAAAGATACATATTAGAAATGTATCGTATGAGGAGAGGTTGACAGTCTTAGGCTTGCACTCACTAGAGAGACGAAGATGTAGGGGAGACATGATAGAGGTATTTAAATGGATAAAAGGTTTAAATATGGGCGATATAGATGAGGTATTAAAGCTAAAGAACGGCGACATAACCCGCTCAAATGGTTTCAAGTTAGATAAGTTTAGATTTAGGAAAGATATAGGAAAGCACTGGTTTGCTAATAGAGTTGTTAACATGTGGAATGCATTGCCCAGAACAGTAATTAGCTCAGAAACAGTTGAAAGCTTTAAGCATAAGTTGGATTCCCATATGGGTGATATGGGCTGGGTGTGAATGGGAGCTGCTCCATGTGGGCCGCATGGCCATATGCAGTTTCCCGCGATCTTATGACCTTATGTTGTTATGTAATTGGGGTTGGGTGTGACAGGGATCTGCCTTGTGTGGGCCGATCGGCTTTTTGAAGACTCCCATTTTCTTATGTTCTTATGTTCTAACTACCACAACCAAATCCCACAACCAACACAATAACAAACCACCACCACAATAACTACAACACCACCATCACAAAACTACCACAACCACCACAATAACTACCACAACCACCACCACAATAACTACAACAACCACAACCACAATAACTACCACAACCACCACCACCACCACAAAAACTACCACAACCACCACCACAATAACTACCACAACCACCACCACCACAACCACAACCAGGCACCATATCCACACCACACACCATTAAAATAAAGTCGTCTATTAGTAGCCAGAATAAACTGTCAAAACTGGACATAATCCTCTCAATGGGTTATTAAAGATAGTTATGTATTTCCTTCCTAGACGTCCTTACTAAACTGCATAAAATTGTCTAATAATAGCCAGAACATAATGAAGGAACGCGTCATAGTATCCTGAAGGGGTTACCGTACTTATATCACCCATATTTCTCACCTTAGTTCAGCCTATTTCCTTCCCATTCTCCTCTCAGCCCGTCCGCTATTCGTCAAATACCACCTTCAGTCTCTTTCCGCACTTCTGGCACTCGAATATCGCGCACAAATAACAAAAATAACTACGGGAAGAGCAATGCGTCTTTACCGAGCGTCACCGTCTCTGGGAATCAAGCGAGAGTCTATAATCCTCCACCTGGACACTTATACACAATAAAATAAATATCCGGCTTAAAAATCAACTAAACATTACAAACGTTAACTCAATATCATAATGTTGTTTATGGGAAGTGAAAATAATTATAAGGACCACCTAGAGTTAAAATAATATGGAAGGTGATTTGATAGGCCTCTCCCGGTGGGTTCCCGGATGTGACGTCACGCGTTTCCGAATGCTGGGCAGCTCTCGTTTTCTGTGAAAATGTATAATTTTGCTTGATCTGAATATAGGATTATACTGTATCATGCACACTAGCGCGGTTATATATACCGATGTGTATATAATATATATATATACCGGTGTATATATATACCGGTATATATATATATATCTATATTTATGTATACTGTATATATATAGAGAGAGATAAGCATATGAACGAGATGGGTTGGGTATGAGGGGGATCTACCGGGTGTGGGCCAATCGGCGCTTAGCAGACCCCCGTAATCTTGTGTTAATCTCTGACCGTTTTGGTGGGGTCAGTACTCGTGGTATTAGTGAGTTGGGCCTATAATTGGGCCTTGTAATTGAGGTTGGGTGAGACAGGGATCTGCCTTGTGTGGGCCGATCGGCTTTTTGCAGACTCCCATTTTCTTATGTTCTTATTAATACCTTCACCTAACCAGACCTGACTCACTCACTCACTCACTCTCTCTCTCTCTCTCCCTCTACTCCAAGTGTCTGTAGTCCTCCATCGTGACCCAAATCAAGTCTTCTTTTTTGTTTAAACTTTCTAATTTATGATAACGTCTAATATTGCAGATACAATTGTACACAGTAACTTCCTTCTTCCCCTGCAGTTTCCTGGTAGTGAGGAAGTTGCAAGTCAATAATAGGGAAACAAAACAGCTAAATATACCGAACGACAATAATAATACAAAAATAACATGAAAATAAATAATATATATATACTGTATATATATATATATATATATATATATATATATATATCCGTATATATATATATATATATATATATATATATATATATATATATATAGAGAGAGAGAGAGAGAGAGAGAGAAAACAAATACTCGTGATTACTAAATGTCTTGTACTCGCTAGGAAAATGAAACACTGAGCTACAAGCGTTCGTGTGTATTCCAAGACATCTTCCGGCATTGATACATGGATAAGTGATTTCCTGTTTTGTGATAACAGGATTTGTAAAGATAAGCATGGTCTCTCAAGTTGTTCTTTCAATATTTCCTTCTCAAACTGCACAAAATCCATTAAAATATAGATAGAATAATACTGAAAAGACGTAGCCGGAACAAAGGGGTTCGAATATTTATTCTTAGTATAATTTGTGTTACATATGAACTTACACATTTTTTTTACATATGAACTTACAAATTTTTTTTTACATATGAACTTACACATTTGTGTTACATATGAACTTACACATTTTTTTTACACATGAACTTACAAATTTTGTTTACATATGAACACACATTTGTTACATATGAACACACATTTGTTACATATGAACACACATTTTTGTTACATATGAACACACATTTTTGTTACATAATTATGAACTTACAATTTTTTTTACATATGAACTTACAATTTTTTTTACATATGAACTTACAAATTTTTGTTACATATGAACTTACACATTTTACACAATACATTGAAGGGAGATTATCGTAAATAGCTTAACTATTATTATTTATATATTCAATTTTGTTGTGGAACCCCATTTCCCTTATGTTATACCCTTTAGTCATTATATATTTTAAGACGTTCGCCCCATTACTTTGGCGATTGTAAGACCTTTCGCACCTTTTTGTTGTCAATATCATGACTTTTCGTGTCATTATATATAAATATTTATTTATTATTTATTTATTATTATTATTTTGTTGAGGTCTAGGAAGAAATCAACCTCTTAGTTGAATTTGTCTGACTAAATATTGCCCCAAAGAGCGTTCGTGTGACTCAGGGAAACCATCGGACCGTGAGAGTAACCAACCAATTATATCATTTTCCCTAACCAGATTTTTACCCCTAGACTTTCACTATGAGTTTCCTTGGCGGGGGGAGAGAGGGAGGGAGGGAGGGAGGGAGGGAGGGGAGAGAGAGAGAGAGAGAGAGAGAGAGAGAGAGAGAGAGAGAGTGAGTACGAGAGAGAGAGAGAGAGAGAGAGAGAGAGAGAGAGAGAGAGAGAGAGAGAGAGAGAGAGAGAGAGAGAGAGAGAGAGAGAGAGAGATTTAGACAGATGGATAGATAGATAGATAGATACACATAGATAAGTAAGAAGCGAGGTAGATATACAGACACATAGCAGAACCGTACCAACAGGAAAAAGAGCAATGCGTAATATATCAAAGTTATATACATCACACCCTGAAACTACCCAGCCATTTATAACATATTCAGAGTTATTTGTTTCTCCCTAGAGTTTCATCACGAGAGATATGACTAGATGCCGAGATAGGTAGATAACATATGATAGATAAATTAGGAGATAGGCAAATAAGTAGATAGGGAGACAGGTAGCTTGAAAGATAAGTAGGTACATAGATATAGACAGATAGATAGAGAAATACAATAATAGGTAAATTGGTAGATAAATAGATAGATAGATAAATAGATAGATAGACAGATAGAAGGATAGATATATAAGATCACGAAACAAGGCAGTAATTATATCAGTTTCACACTATAAGATTTTTGGCCTAGATATTTCCGTCACGAGTTCCCTTGACGGGGTTTGAGATTAACGGAAGTACAGGTATTGCTACACTTGTTAGAGAATAACACGGAGAAGATGATTTTACAGACCTTGCAATCCCAGGGAGGTGGTTACAGGGCTTAATTCTACGAGCGAGAGCGATTGATTGACTTTTTGTCTATGTGTATGCAGGAGACAAAGGGCAAAGTTGCTTGGAACAAGTGTCTCCCTCAAAGTTGAAAGACTGACAGTCGCTACTTTATATTTTTATTTATTTGTGTTCGTTTCTTATTTGTTCTGTTTTGGTATATTAGTGTAGTGAAATTAATAGGAGGAGGAGGAGGAGGTGTTTGTGAGAGCTATCTGGATTAATCTGTGTAGGTGAGACACAAACAGATATATAAATAGATAGATATATAGATATAAAATAGAGAAAGAGAGAGAGAGAAAGAGTGAGAGTGAGTGAGATTGTGTGTGTGTGTGCGCGCGTGAGAGTAAGTGTGAGTGTGAGAGAGTGTGTGTGTGTGTGTGTATGTGTGTGTGAGAGTAAGTGTAAACAAAAAAGAGCTACAAGTGATATATATAGTATCTCAAAGACCTTGCAATCCATTCTCAGGAGATTCTCAAGAGTGATAAGATTTTTGCTCCAGCGAGGAGAATAACAACCGCCCGTTTTCCTTGAGCATAACGGATGTATTTCTAAACGTGTTAGTCTGGTAGCTTATGTGTGTGTGAGAGAGAGAGAGAGAGAGAGAGAGAGAGAGAGAGAGAGAGAGAGAGAGAGAGAGTCTTAGCCAGATAGGTACTACATGGGTCTTTTGTGAATCCAATAAATTCGCTTAACCTCTTCTGTACCGGCGTCATCTTTTAGCTATACTCTGGCTACTATTAGACCATTTTATTCAGTATAGGAATGATCTCTAGGAATTGTAAGGGTTCGAACTATCTCAATCAACCATAGCTTACAACTACCACACATCCTTCCTAAGCTGCACAACATCGTCTAAATATAGCTAGAATTTGATATTATTTATGCTTTTTCCACCAACCAACTTCACCTCTAAACTCAATTAATGAAATCAACAAATACATGCGGCACTCCAAGGACTCGAACCTAGGATACTCACATCGAAATTCAGCGCACTTATGCATTACGCTATCAAGACAGTTAAGGAAATATGCACAAGCCTACGATTTATCATGCAGTTTCGAATCCTGCATATTAATCTGAGCATGTACATTTATTCCAACTGCGCTATGATAGCCTAATGTATAGACGAATGGAAGGAGTAATTAATGGGGCACTTAACCCTTAGGAAAGCCTCGCTATAAATTGCTCCTGAACCAGAATTAATTATGTTTTTTTACACCAATCAACTTCACATCGAAACTCAATTAATGAAATCAACAAATACAGTAGGCTGAATGGGGCCGAATGGATACAACCAAGAGAGAGAAAAAAAGCAAGTCACCCTCCTTAATGAGGCAAAACACACAAGATATCAAGTCATACATGCACCGAAGGAGTTGTCATAGGTTGCTTTAAGTTTCTTTACTATGACTATGAAGATATGAGGAGCTAACTAAAACATCCACTAACTTAGCACACACACACACACACACACACACACACACACACAAACACACATTAACAGATGTACACTCACGATCTTCACTCACACTGATATTTAACTACACACACACACACACACACACACACACACACACACACACACACACACACACAAACACACATTAACAGATGTACACTCACGATCTTCACTCACACTGATATTTAACTACACGCACACACACATTGAAATAAACCGATTATTATTATTAATATTTGTATTAGAACAATGCAAAACAAATATTAACAATTGATCTAAATGCTATTAATTTAAATCTACGAGGGAAAGCCTGACCTATATACTGGGGTGTTTTCTAGTTGGTATTCTGTTCCTCTCCGTGACCTTATCCATGGACAAATGCGCATGATTGAATTACGAGGGTAGTTTCTTATTCAGTGGTTAAGGGGAGGTATTTAGTTTGTTCCCTAGACCTCCATCAAGCTTAAAATTACACCCCCTTGAGTCCCTTTCAAGATAAATTTGTACATTTTTCGGTAGAAAAATGTCCCGGCCGAAGGCCGATTCCTCTTAAATTACAGGCTCGCTATCGCTCGCCAGGATAAAATTGACACCTGAATGGCACGAAAGGTCTTAATATGGGGTGAAAGTTCTTAAAATCGCTAAACTAATGGGGCAAACGTTTTATAATATCAAAAGCAATGGGGCTAAACATGAGGGAGAAAGAGGTCAAGCAAAAAATCCCTCAAGTGGAGATCTCCCCTTAACTCATCTGATTTGTCAACTGATATTAAAAGAAACCACGCCCGCAAGTCATTCATACTATTTTACTTGCATAATCTATTTTTTATTAATTCCACCACAACACCAAACACCTCCAATGAAATTAATGAAAGCATATACTGTGATCCACCTGGATTCGAACCTGGGTTATCACACACATATTTTAAACACTCTAACCATTACACCACCAGGACGGTTAAAGGTTTATGCACACGCCTACGACTTATTATCCATTCTCGAATACTGGATATTAATCTAATCATGTTCATATTCCCAACCGCGCTATGGTAGGCCTAATGTTTAACCCTTTCACGCACATATGACGCAGAGGTTGCCAGATTAGCAATAAGAAATAGAGTCCTCTCACTCTTATAATTACCTCCCCAAAATTAGTTTTCTGCCCACAGCTAACTCAGAGACAACTGCAGAGGTTGAAGTAACTAAACTAAAGGTTTCTAAATATCCCTGACGGTAACAAAGGCTTTAAAGTATCCCCAATAGGCTCAAAATCGCGTCATATGTCGGAGAGGGTTAAGTGAGAAGAAAGAATATTCATGGGGCACAGATCATATAGACCGGCCTCGCTACCAAATATCCATGGGGCACAGAACATATAGACCGGCCTCGCTACCAAATATCCATGGGGCACAGATCATATAGACCGGCCTCGCTACCAAATATCCCTGAACCTACTAATAATATATATTTTATTAATTTCACCCCAACACCAAACACCTCCAATGAAATTAATGAAAGCATAATTATATTATGTGATCCACCTGGATTCGAACCTGGGTTATCGCACACAGATTTTAAACACTCTAACGACCTAGAGAATTCTAACTGGTGCCATTCGTTTTTTCTCGCCGAGTTGCTTCTAGACATGGTCGTAGATTTCATTTTCGCCCAGCCATTCGGCCAGAGTCGAGAATATTTTTTTCCAAAAACCTTGGGTTTAAGCCCAGGCAAATCGGCGATTTTGGTCGAATTTTGACTTGTCAATATTATTACATATTTGGATTCGTCTCGCCGTTGCGTATTCAACGGTATATTTTTGTTTTTTAATTTTGACCTATTTTTAGGCCCCCTAGGCCTATTTTAAAGTTTAAAAACTCTATAGACGAGTTATTTATGAACGGATTTTGTTTAAATTTATACCATAAGTACACTTTGGCAAGCTGAATCGAATGGCGTAAACAGAATTAAAATCGGACCATTAGTTTAGGATTTCGATTTTGACTTAGCCTTCCTGGAGGGCCCAGGGGACCGTTTTTGGACTTTAAAAGTCCAATGTAGCCCAAACTATAAGTCCTAGAGTCTAACCATTACACCACCAGGACGGTTAAAGATCTTCACAAGGAACAGAACTTATGTGGCCACCTGTACCAGGATATACTACTGGCTACACAACAAACTTTAATTAATAGTTAACCCTTTCAGCACGAAGATGTAATACTCCTTTCTATCCTGGTTACCATTACATACACACACATATACACACACACACTCACACACACATACTCTGGTGAAGGATGTCGTAGAACTTTATACAAACCGGAGATGTTCCATGCCTTCCTTCCTTCCTTCAGCCCAAAACAGGTCCTTCTCTCTCTTAGATATACTGTATACCCCACCCCACAACACCCACCCGATCACCCCACAACACCCACCCGATCCAGACAGTGGGGGTTGGAAAGCACAGGCGAGGGAGGGAAGAGGGAAGGAAGGAAGGGAGGGAAGGAAGGTATGAGGGATGGATGGAGGAAGGAAGGATGGCTGGAAGGAAAGAAGGAAGGGAGGTAAGGAGGGATGGAGGAAGGAAGGATGGCTGGAAGGAAAGAAGGAAGGGAGGGAGGGAAGGAAGGGAGGTAAGGAGGGAGGGAGGGAAGGTATGAGGGATGGATGGAGGAAGGAAGGATGGTTGGAAGGAAAGAAGGAATGGAGGGAGGGAGGGAAGGTATGAGGGATGGATGGAGGAAGGAAGGATGGCTGGAAGGAAGGAAGGGAGGGAGAGAGAGAAGGGAGGGGGAAGAAACGAGGTGGGCCACCTTAATAATTGCCATAAGTTTCCAAATAAAATTGCTACGGTTTGATACCCTAAGTCTGCCAATCTTCGTAATCTCCAAAATCTAAAACCGGAAAGTCCACCCATGTAGGAAAGACCAGGGAAGGGGTGCAGTGTTCTTCCTCAATTCAGTGTTACCAAATCAAGTCCACTATATAGGAAATATATACTAAAAAACGCTAGAATAATGACACATATCTAGAATATCGCTCTAAAATGGCTAAAATCTCCAGAATACCACAAGGATTCATGCCGCTAAATTTAAAAACAGTAAATTCCTCTAGATCGAAGTAAAGTCCTCTAGATCTAGCGGGAAAGTAGCTAAATTTCCTATAGATCTAGCGGGAAAGTAGCTAAATTTCCTCTAGATCTAGCGGGAAAGTAGCTAAATTGGCAACATCTTCCTCATAAAGGGCCATGATCGAGGCACTCCCTATTGTATACACTTATATAGTCCAGACTCCAGCCCTAGGGAGCTCAGTGTGCATCCGATAGACGAGGTGAGTACACGTCGCCACCTCGCTCTCTGTCCCCGTTCTCTGTATGGTGAAGGGGTTACTCGTTCTGATAATAATGATAGTGGTTTAATTTGTTGATTGTGGTGATAGTGATAATGGTGCTCTATGTTTATTATGGTGCTGGTGATGATGATATTCGTCTATTATGGTGCTGGTGATGATGATATTCGTCTATTATGGTGCTGGTGATGATGATATTCGTCTATTATGGTGTTGGTGATGATGATATTCGTCTATTATGGTGCTGGTGATGATGATATTCGTCTATTATGGTGCTGGTGATGATGATATTCGTCTATTATGGTGTTGGTGATAGAAATAGTGAAGCATCTTTCGTATTGTGGTGATAGTCATGTTAGTATTTGTTGTTGTTTGTGTTTATATTTGGTTGTGCTGTGGTGGTTATAGTGATGAAGGTCCTATAGGTTGTGATGTGGTGGTTATAGTGATGAAGGTCCTATGGGTAACGCCAGCGAACTTGACAATAATCTTGACCTCTTAACCTCTTATAACTCGAAATTATTAAAAGCAATCGGGCTGACCTTTCTATCATTTGGGAAGAATCCACCACCAGGGAATAGGTGCCAGTTTGCTCTAGGCCTTTTTGAGTTACAGAGAGGCCAGTGTTGTCAAGTTCGCTGGCGCTACCTATAGTAATGATTGCTCTTTTGTTTATCTAAAATGTCTTACTTAGTGGGAAAGGGGTGGGACCTTCTATTTGTTTTTTTATTTTTATTTTCAAATAAGGTTAGAACAAATAAAACTGATGAGGGTGCTATTCGTTGGATGCCATGCTATAGTCCAATCATTAGAGGTAGGCCAATAATCGTGACCCCTAATCTCTATGACTCAAAAAGGACTAGAGCAAATTGGGTGTAAACCTTCCACGCCTATTATTCCCTGGCTGACTCTTCCCAAATGGCAGACATATGAGTTTGAATACTCTAGCCGTTTTCGAGTTTAGAGAGGTTAGGGATCAGTATTTCTGGCCTACCTATAATGAATAGGCTATAGTTATGACACTGATTACGGTTCAGTGATAGTCTTTTAGTTGTGGTGGTGATAGGATTTTATTTTCTATGTGTATGAAGGAGACAAAAGGTAGGATGCCTGAAACGAGTACCCCCCCCCCCCCCCCCAAACCCAAAAGAGTGACAGCGCCAAATTCAAGGGACGTTGGAGTCAAAATGCCTGAAGAGAGTGGTGTAGTGATAATGTGTTGGTGATATCTGAGTGGTGATGGTGTTAATATTAGGTGAAGGGAGTGGTGTGGTGAGAGTGCACATGGTATTGGTGTATTGGTGGTGATATCTGAGTGGTGATGGTGTGAATATGTATGAAGCATGTGGTGTGGTGATAATGTGTTTGTGATATCTGAGTGGTGATAGTGGTAATATCAGTGAAATGTGTGGTGTGAGTGTGTTATACATCCAGTGGTGGTGATAGCGGTACTGTGACCTTAATGGTGAAATATCCTATTGGTGTTGAGGTGATAAGGATGGTATAGTGTATGTAGTGTTCATTTCGTCATGGTCACGGTAATAGGAATCCTGCAGTAGCAGGGGTGTGGTGATCTTGGTGGTGGTGAAAGTGATGCTACTATAGTGATTCAAATTGGTAATGTTAGTGGTTCGAAAGTTGAGAAATACCAGTTAAGTTGTGAAGGAGGTGTGTGTGTGTGTGTGTGTGTGTGTGTGTGTGTGCTTACTTTAGTTGTACTTACTTTAGTTGTACTTACTCTAGTTGTATTGCGGGAGTGAGCATGCTCGTTATTTCCCGCCTCCTATATTATGTATCGTTGGAATGGCTGTGGATGTGTGTGTAGTCTGTATTTTTAGCCAATTGGCGACATCGGAAACGAAGGCTTAGGGTGGATCTGTATGGTACCATTCTCACTATAGACGGTACCGTCTCGCCCAAAGGCTTAGGTAGCCATCAGCTTAGGTGAACCATATGATACCCATCTCGCCTTGTACCATTTTTGCCAATCCCAGATGGGACGTCACAACGTCGTCCACTTATTCCAGGTACCTATTTACAGCTAGGTGAACTGAGGCTAACACATGAAAGGAGACGAGCCCAATTTGTCTCCGCCCGGCCGGGGATTGAACCCCCGGCCTCTCGTGTGTGAGACGAGAGCTCTACCACTAGGCTACGGGGTGTGTGTGTGTGTGTGTAAAGGAGAGAGCAGGAGTAGAAATATATGATGAACCTAATGATGCAGATGCCTCTCTCTCTCTCTCTCTCTCTCTCTCTCTCTCTCTCTGTGTTGTGTTAAGGGGCTGGTGAGTGTAGACATTATAGTGATAACACCTTAAGGTATAATTGGCTACGTAAGTCAGGTTTGCCACATAAATGCATTAATGATAGACGAGCCAAACCCGTCTAGTGCTGGTCGATCCTAGTGAGCCTCCTACTGGACAGTGAGAGAGAGAGAGAGAGAGAGAGAGAGAGAGAGAGAGAGAGAGAGAGAGAGAGAGAGAGAGAGAGAGAGAGAGAGAGAGAGAGAGAGAGAGAGAGAGAGAGAGAGAGAGAGCATGTATGTGTGTGTACTTAGTTTTATTAATATGTGGAAGATTGAATATAGCAATGACGGACAATTTGATAAGGTCGACAAACTCACTCCCCGACACATATATACCACCATTCCTAAACTCACATCTCTTAGGAACTCCCTTCCTCAGAGTACGTTTCCACCATTTATCAACCTGCAACAATTTATATTCAGCTGTTATATGTTTCTTCTTGATTGAGTCGTGTAGGGTAGGTTAGGTCAAGTTTTCTTATTAGATTTTTATTCTTTTCAATGTGAATGATAGAGACCAAAGGCAATGCTGTCTGTAACAAGTGTCTCCCCAAAAGTTTGAAAGAGTGATTGAGCAAAATTCAAGGCTCGCTTTCGCTCGCCAGGACCTAAATGCCACGAAAAGTCTTATAATTGACAAAGAAATGGGTCGAAAAGTCATAAAATCGTTAAACTAATGGGGCGGACGTCTTAAAATATAAAACCTAATAAGGAGTACAAAGGAGTACAAAGGAAATCAAGCAACATCATGTCTAGTGACCCTTCTAGGCTGCTTGTCCTCCAAAACACTGAGGATCAAGTGTCCAAACAGTGGTTTAGAGTGGGTAAGGGAACTACTCTCCTGGAACTAATGTCCGTGGCAGGACTAGGAAGTTAGTAGGGGACATATGGGTTAGTAACTGAGGGGAGGATAAAATAAAGTTATTCATTTACAAACGCAGTCAGTCGCGGGTTTGATGCGAGATATTTGTCTAGGCGGAGTTTAAATAAATCAACGGTGCTGCAGTCTATAACGTCTCGGGGAAGCCCATTCCACAAGTTGACAACTCGATTGAAGAAGAAATTCTTAGATTCGTGTGAGTTAAAAGATTTACCAATAATTTTGCAACCGTTTCCCCGCATGTAATTAGATTGGTCGATAGTGAAGTACTTACTACAGTTCATATTGTCGATGCCTTTGATGATTTTGAACACTTGAATTAAGTCACCTCTTAATCTGCGCTGGGTTAAAGGAAATAGATTTAATTCTCTAAGACGCTCTTCGTATGGTTTGTTCTTTAGGCTAAGTATCATTTTGGTAACTCTACGTTGAACTCGTTCTAGCTTGTTTATGTCTTTTTGGTAATAAGGGCACCAGCATTGAACGCAGTATTCCAGAAGAGGGCGGACTAAGGAATTGTAAAGGGTTAGGATAACGTCTTTGGATTTATGCTCAAATTACCTGCCTATAAAGCCAATTATTTTGTTTGCCTTCTTAACAACTTCTGAACATTGTTGACTCGGTTATAGGTTACTCGATATTGTTACTCCCAGATCGGTTTCTCTGTTTACATTCTTAAGCTGAGTGCCATTCATCGAATAGTTTGCTTTCTCATTTAGGTATCCGATATGTAGTACTTTACATTTATCCGCATTGAAACTCATTTGCCAAATTTGGGCCCAATGTGACAATTTATCTAGATTGTGTTGCATATCGTCAACTTGATCTTTTGAGAGTACGCTATTTGCAATTTTTGTATCGTCAGCAAATTTTGAGATTATACAGGCGAGACCCTCATCTATGTTGTTGATGTAAATTAGAAAGATAATTGGTCCTAGTACCGATCCCTGGGGTACCCCGCTACTTACATTGGTCCATTTAGATGCCTTACCGTTTATGACTACTCTTTGCTTTCTGTCGCTGAGCCAATTTTCTATCCATTTCAACACACCGTCTTGTATTCCATGCGCTTTTAGTTTTAGCAGTAAACGTTTGTGGGGAACTTTGTCAAAGGCCTTTTGAAAATCAAGGTATATAATATCTACAACTTTACTCTCATCGTAGAGGTTGAGGATATCGTGGAAGAAGTCTAAGAGGTTTGTTAAACAGGAACGTTTTTACGAAAGCCGTGTTGAGTATCTTTAAGTATTTTATTTTCCTCTAAGTGATTTACGAGTCTGTCTCTTATGACCGTTTCTAGCATTTTACATACAACTGAGGTTAAGCTAATTGGACGATAGTTACTGGGTAGGGATTTGCTGCCTTTTTTGAATATCGGTGTTACGTTGGCTATCTTCCACTGATCAGGCATAGTTCCAGACTGCAATGATTTATTGAATAGTAATGTCAGTGGTTTGGAGAGCTCATCCTTAGCTTCCTTTAGAACTCTAGGCGAGATTGTATCAGGTCCAGGCGTTTTATTTACCTTGAGTTTATCTAAACAATTCAATACTTCTCTTTCTGTAACGATGATATTGCTTAGAACATCTGAATTATCAATCTGAAACGGCGATGGTGTAGGGATATCACTGAGGTCTTCTGTTGTAAAAACTGATGCAAAGAAGGTATTGAGGGCATTACTCCTTTGTACTTCGTCTTTGGTGTATTCTCCATTTTCATCGACTAACGGTCCAACAGTTGAAGTAACTACTTTTTTCTTTCTGATATAACTATAGAATTCTTTCGGGTTTGTTTTACTTTGATTCGTTTGTTTTACTTTGATTCGCAATATGTAACTCTAGGGTCTTTTTACTTTGCTTAATTAACTTTTTGGCTTTGCGTCGTAGCTCTACAAATTTCACCCGTTCTTCGTCATTTTGTGAGGATTTTAATCTATCATTAGCAAATTTTTTAGCAAGCAGGCAGTTTGAAATATCTTTATCCCACCATTTGGGCTTATTATTATGGCCTGGACGCCGTATTTTCGATGGTATGCAGTCTTGCACTGCTTTTAGGTAAGTGGTTTCGAATAACTTCCAAGATGTATTTAAGTTGTTATTGTTAATTAAAAAGCTCCAGTCAGTTTCTTTAAACATAGCTCTAAGTTTATGAAAGTTTGCTTTCTTGAAATTAGGGACTTTTTCGATGCTACTATTTGGTTCGTTACTAGTAAAGTTTAAAGTGAAAGTTATCGTACGATGGTCGCTGTTACTGAATTCATCACCAACATTCAAATTCTCTATTAATTCTTCTTTTGTTGCAAGTACAATGTCAAGAACGTTATTACCACGGGTCGGTGTTCGAACAAATTGATAAAGCGAACTCTCTTGCAAGTTCGTATACAAGTCATGTCCGGAGTGTGAAGTAAGAGTATCGCCCCACTTGGTCACAGGTAAATTAAAGTCGCCAAAAAATACGGTATCTTGTGAGTTGCTTACATCTGCAATTTGTTCATAAATTTCTCGGTCAGTTTGCACTGATTGAGCTGGAGGTCTGTATATTAATGCAAGTATTATTTTTGTACCTTTATTATTCTTTATTAGCACAAAAGATGTGTCGACGTTCACAATTTGAGGTTTTGACAAGAGGGACGGGTTAAGACTTTCTTTGATATAAAATAAAACGCCACCTCCATTTTTATTTATTCGGCTTTTCTCAAACATTACATAACCGGGAAGTGAATACTCTGCTAACAAGTCTATATCTACTGTATTGAGCCAAGATTCTGTTATACCAATCACATCATAATTTTCAGTAAACACTAGTTCCTCTAAATATGAAAATTTATTGCGTATGCTACGAGCGTTTGCATAGAAAACCTTTAAAGTTGCGGTTTTAGAACTCACAGAACGATCTTTAATAATTTTTTTGGTACTGGTCAGATCTACATTTACATTCATGGCTGACATCGGTCCTCGGTCGTTATCCCTGGCGGTTTTGAATTTGGGTCGTGGTGGTGGAGCTTTATCCAAATTCGCGGTTCTTGATAGATTAGCATTTAATTCCTTCGCAGGTTGCCGCCTTCGCTGTCTTCGGTCCTCCTTCCTGGTTGTCCTGTGCTGAGTCGATTTCTTCTCCGAAAATCCTTCACCGCATCGTTGAGAAGACGCCCAAAACTAGTTCAGATGAACTCCATCGTCCGAAAACAAATAGTCATCGTAGTAGAAATTGTCCCAGGTGTCGACGAATCCCACGTTTTCCTTCCTGCAGAGGTTTGCTAGACAACGATTTGTGCTGGTGGCTATGTTGTAAAATCGGCTCTCTACACCAAGCCGGGGGGCGATTCCTGAGACGATGATCCTTGATGACTTCTCCTTAAACGACTTGATCAGCTGCTGGTACTTTAAAAGCAAATCTTCCGACCGGGTTCGCTGTACATCGTTGGATCCAACGTGGATGACTTACATTGTATTAGCAGGGGCCAGCTAATGGGGATAAACATGAGGGAGAAGGGGGTTCAGAATGAGAAAATAACTCAACCTAACAACCGAGGAAGCATAAAAAAAATAAAATAAAAAAATAAAATAATAATAATAATAATAATAATAAATAAAATATAATAAATATATAAATAAATAATATAACATAATTATATATACATAATAACTAAATAAAGTGATTAAAGTAAATCAATAAATGATATAAAATAAAACGAAACCACTAAAGCACCTCAAAAAAATCCACCTGCATCTAGTCCAGGTATAAAGTTAGTTAGATCCCTTCCACCGGCGACCCTGAGGAGCTGTGTGTGGAAGGGATATAACTGGTACTAGATGTGGACTGACCTTGGCTAGTGGACTTTGGGTAAGGCTGGGTGGGTGTAGAGGGAGCGAGGGTGGAATAATGGTGGGTATGTGAAGTGAGAGAGAGGGGGATGTGTGTGGAAGAAGAGAGGGTGGGTGTGGAAGGTGCCAGGGTGGAATTAAGGAGGGTATGTGGAGTGAGAGAGAGGGAGTTTGGATAGTAGGGTGTGGAAGGAGACAAGAGGGAATGTGGAAGAAGGGTAGGGTGGAAGGTGGGTATGTGGAAGGAGAGAGGATGTGTGGATAGTTGGGTGTGGAGGAATACAGGGTGGAAGGAGGGTATGTGGATGGAGAGAGAGAGAGTGTGTGTTAGTGTGTGAAGTGGAGTATATTTATGCAGGTGGAAGCATGATTTGTGGAAGGAGAGAGGTTGTGGAGCATATAATGTGGATTGGAAATAGTATGGGAGTAATGTGGATAGAGGGTATGTGGATGAAGAGAGAGAGACAGGATGTGTGGAATGCCAAGGGGAGTGTATTAGGTGGAGATAATGCTACATAGATAAGTGGAAGCGTATAGAATAAGGTGTGGAATAAATCTAGTGTACACAAAATACATAACAGGTTTGATGTGGACCGACTTTGGCGACTAGACTTCAGGCAAGGTAGGCCAGACTAGCCTATTTGTACTTGGTTCTGCAATCAGTACGCAAAATCGATCAAAATTATATCTATCTATCTATATACTCAGGCCCAATCCCCACGTTTCCCCCCCCCCCTTTTTTTTTTGGGGGGGGGGAGGGGGCGACTCAAGACAGAGCCAGAATAGGGACAACACAACAGAAAACAATGAACACACAAACACAAAATACAAATTCACGCACATCTAGGTCACCCAGGAGAAGACCCAGATACCAGGGTCACCAAGGTCCCTCCAGCACTTCCCCGGCCCCTGACCCCCGAGAAATAATAAATGTATACCCCCCTCCCCCCTCCCCCCCCCCCCCCCCCCTACCGCTCTCTAGACATCCATCGAGCTTTAAACACCAATAAGACCCCCCTCGAGATAAATTTGTACATTTGTTTTTGTTCCGGCCGAAGTCCAGTTACTCCTAAATTACAGGCTCATAATATAACAAAATGGGAGGTAACCGGTACTGAAGGAATTCAAGGCATATAGAAATGAAAAAAAGTGGAATGGTGGAAGTGCGTTTACCCTGTCGTGAAAAACTGGAAGTATGTGTGGATTTCGTATATGATCTGGAGGTTGTGTGGAGGTGGAGGAATGTGGAAGTTGCAGTTGGAGTGAGAGGTGTGGAAGGATAGCAGCGTAAGATAGCATGTGGGGTGGAACTACTACTACTACTACTACTATTACTACTACTAATACTACATCATTTGCTTCAAACTCCGTGTAACATGCTTTTCAACAAACACACAAGTGAACTGAACAAGAAAGTCATGGGAACGTTGATGTATGTGAATCGTATAAAAGGTAATTTTGACAAAGCTACTAGGGTCATTGTGATTCAATCGCTAATTTTAAGTTTGATAAATTATTGCATAATGATATGGGGTTCAACTAATTGCACTATATTAAATACTGTACAAAAAATGCAGAATTTTGCTGCAAAGGTAGCAGTGGGTGGAGCAAAAAAATACGACCATGTAACTCCGATAATAAAGGAATTAGAGTGGCTAAAAATAAAGCAAAAATATATATGATACAGCTATTGCGGTGTATAAAGAAAGGCATCAGCTAATTCCAAACTGGCTAATACACTTTCCTATTGTTAATGAAATCATAAATAGTAACACAAGACAGCAAAACCATCTATATGTACAGAGAACAAACACCTTTTATGGTGAACGATCGCTTTTGGTAGCAGGTCCTAAAATATGGAATAGGTTGCCGAGATCAGTAAAGGACACAAATAACCTAAACACGTTTAAGCATATATTAAAAAATTATATTCTGAAACATGAAATGGATCTATAAAAAAAAAAAATAATAATACTGTAACTGTAATTTTTGTTTTATAGATATTGAAGACTGTCCACAGTAACATACTAGAGATGTTTCTTATTGTAAATATGTATATATATAATGTATGTATTTTAATATTTGTTTAATGTTTTATGTGAAGAACCATTGTAAAATGGAAAAATAAATATTCTGATTCTGATTCTGATTCTGTGTCCAGGCATTTTGGCTCGAACGTAACTTGATTTTGGCCCTGTCATGCTTTCAACTCTGGGGGAGGCACTCGTCACAGGCAGTTCTGCCTTCTGTCTCCCTCACTCACATAGAAAAAAAAAAAAAAAAAAAAAAAAAAAATATATATATATATATATATATATATTTCCAACCAAAATCCTCGCGGGTTCTTTTTAAATTAGCTCGGTAACTACTTATTGTTGAGTCATAAGAAGATGGAGTCAAGAAGATTGACCTAATTAAAGTGAATAGAGTATAGTTGTTATTGATTAGAGTATTATTGTAAATGAGGTGACTTGTGAGGGCAGTGTCTGTGGGTGAAGTCACCGTTACCCAGAGAAAACTAGGAAACTTTTATCTGAGCGACTCTCGAAAGACAAAAAGGACATGGAGGTGGGGGAAAGTGTGTGTGTGTGTGTGGGGGTGGGGGGGGGGGGTAAAACAACATGATTAACACGGTGGCAGATATTTTAAGAAGGGGATTATATATATACTGTACAGTATATGAGGAAAAAGGGATCCAGAAGAAAAAAAACATTCCCTTATTAAGAGATTTAGAGATTTAGAGAGCCTGTAGACAGGAAAAGGCTAATATTATATAGTAATCCCGAATCGATGTGACCTACTCGCTACCACATACAACAATGAAATGAGTAAGAGCCTTGATAGATAAATAGATAGATATAGATGGATAGGTAGATAGATAGATATATGGAGAAATAGGTAGGTAGGTAAACATGGAGAGAGAGAGAGAGAGAGAGAGAGAGAGAGAGAGAGAGAGAGAGAGAGAGAGAGAGAGAGAGAGAGAGAGCGAGAGCGAGAGCGAGAGAGATAGGTAGAGGGAGATGATATGAAAGTGTTACGAAGGTGTGGTGTGGGAGGCAAGAGAGATGACGTCGGTGGTGGTGGCCAGAAGGGGTTGTATAGCATTGTCTACACACTATTAACCCCTTCTGTTCCGGAGACGTCTTTTACATGATATTCGTGCTATACTGAGACGATTTTGGGCAGTTTAATAAGGATCTGTGGTCGTAAAAAAGGATTAAGTGAGATAGTTAGACGCCTGTTAATTGCTGGAGTTTTTTTTTAACTTGAAAAAATCGTCCAATAGAAGCCAGAATAAAGTTAACAAGACGTAGCCGGTATAGGAGTTAAGAAGGATCTGTGGTTGTAAAAAGGGTTAGGTGAGATAGTTCGAAGCCTGTTAATTGCTGGAGGTCTTTTATAAACTGCACACAAATCGTCTAACATCAGTCAAAATAAAGCTTACAAGGGTTAAAATCGTCTACTAGCAGCCTAAATACAGTTTAAAAAGGGTTAACCGTTTCGCGCACACGGACGGTATTTGAGCCCTTTCCGGGATACTTAAAAGCCTTTGTGACCATCAGGGGTGTTTGCTTACACACACACACACACACACACAGACACACACACACACACACACAGGTCATATCACATGCTGGTCATCCCTACCCATAACCTTCCCCTTCCCTTGTAGGTTATTGCTAAGCCTTATATAGCATACATATAAATGGGCTTCCGCGAGACGTTATAGACTGCAACACCATTGATTCTTTTAAACTTCGCCTAGACAAATATCTTGCATCAAACCCACGACTGACTGCGTTTGTAAGTGAATGACTTTATTATATTCCTTCCCCCATATTCATCAAGGGTTATTGCATATATATATACCGGTACTGAATATTACTAAGACGTTACTCTCTTTTTCCCAGATATACTAAGGATCACTTATAACTGTGTTATGTTACTAACCCATCAGTCCCCTACTAACTTCCTAATCCTGCCACGGACATTAGTTCCAGGGCAGTAGTTCCCTTTCCAATTTTCCCTTACCCACTCTAAACCACTGTTTGGACACTTGATCCACAGTGTTTTGGAGGGCAAGCAGCCTAGAGGGGTCACTAGACCTAGTGTTGCTTGATTTCCTTTGTACTATATATATACCCCCTACCCCTGCATACCCATTATATTATCTCTCTCTCTCTCTCTCACACACACACTCACATACAAACACAAATCACATACACACACAATCTCTCTCTCTCTCTATCACACACACACACACACACACACACACACACACACACACACACACACACACACCAATAATGTTCATCCTTCGTACAGCAACTTTTTCCCTTCACAACCTTGGAAACATCACATATCTAGGTTTTCAAGCTCACAGATTGGGCTGATTTGAAATGCTTGTGAGGGTTGAAGGTAGGGTAGCTGCATATATCTATCTATGCATATATCTAACTATCTATCTATCAATATCTATACCTATCTCTCTCTCTCTCTCTCTCTCTCTATATATATATATATATATATATATATATATATATATATATATATATAATTGAAGAAAAAAAAGCTCATGCATGTCGTTATTGTCATAATAAATAGTGTTTTATGACGGTGTACCTGCCATATCGTGCTTCGTTTGACTAATTTATCTGACATGCAGGTAAATTATATATATTAATATCTATAACGCAATGCTAAGAACTTGACACCTATGATTGGTATTTCATAATACTTATATACTAAAAAGAATATCTGGACTACCTTCTCCCTTTTGTTTAGCCCCATTAATTTCGAGATTCTAAGACATTCGCCCCATTGGTTTGGCGATTTTAGACCTTTCGCACAATTTAGGTGTCGATTTTTTTCCTGGCAACCGAGAGAAAGCCCACAATTTTTGAAGAACAGGTTTTCAGCCGGTACATATCTTAGAAAAATGTACAAATGAGGCGAAATTTCTTAATATCACAAAATTAATAGGGCAAACGTCTCAATATCATAACACAAATAGGGTTAAACATGAAGGAGAAGGGGGTCCAAAAAAAATCCCTTAATTATATGTTTTCCTTGACTTCCACCTGCTGTAATTTAGTGTACATGCCTGTGCTTATTATTATTTTAACTACACATTGTTATGACAAATGTACATATTGTTAGTAGTTATCCGGTATGTTCACAAATCACTCTGTCTGTCTGTCTGACTGTCTGTCTCTCTCACACACACATAAACACACATTCTTTCTTTCTCTCTCTCACTCACTCACTCATTCACTGTCACTCACTCACACACACTATCTCTCTCTCTCTCTCTCTCTGTTAAGTATTGTACAGTAGGGTGCGTAGGATGGACTTTATCCCACACACACACACGCTCTCTCTCTCTCTCTCTCTCTCTCTCTCTCTCTCTCTCTCTCTCTCTCTCTCTCTCTCTCTCAGTAATTGTCCGGCAGTATAGTAGGCTAGCAAGGACGGACCATGGAGCACTGGACGGATTTGTTTCGTCAATCATTCATGCAATTATGTTGCAAACCTGACTTGGGAAAATGAAAGTTACCAGGAGACTGCGAAAGTGAAATGACTGACTGACTGACTGACTGACTGACTGAATTGATGTGTAAATTGTTGGCTGATTGACTGTCTGCGTAAGTGGCTGACTAAATGTCTTACTAACTAGGTGATTGAGTCGCTGACTAATTGTGTAAATGGTTGGCTGATTTACTAACTGAATGACTAAATGACTGACTGACTAAATGACTGACTTGCTAAATGACCGACTAAATAACTGAGTAACTGACTGACTAAACAACTGACAAACTAAATAACTGACTCACTCACTGATCAACTGGCTGGCATAAATGAGAGATTGTGCAAACTCTCCATACCGTATGTTTCGCCACTTGCAACAACATACGGTGGCTGGAAATCCTCGCCACGTATGTGTTGTAGATACGATAAATATACTAAATTAAAAATAAATAAATAATCCTATACAGTAAACCCGTGGTCCATCAATAAGAAAATAATAATACAAACAAGAAAAAAACAATATATGATATAATCTAATTTATTTAATTTCACTCCCAACACCAAACACCTCCCAATGAAATTAATGAAAGCATGTGATCTTCTCGGGATTCGAACCTGGGTTATCACATATAGATCCTAAACACTCTAACCATTACACCATCAATAAATAATTAATTAAAAAAAAAAAAAAAAAAAATCTATCCGCCAATATATATATATATATATATATATATATATATATATATATATATATATATATATATATATATATATATATATATATACCGGTATATACTGTATATATAAGTATAGTATTGGACCAGAACTCGTCATTCCCTCTCAATACCACGACCAGATCTGGGTGACTTTAGCTACACAACGGCAGCAATAATGTCAGGGCAGTATCCGTCCCCTATCATTATGACCTGTATCCCTGACCTTCCTTTGACCTTATATATGTGGAGCGATAGTATGCTTGTTTCCAGCGGACCCTAACTGGATTCACTTAGCAACTGATTTTTCGATACTGGTTATTTGTTGGTCTATATATATATATATATATATATATATATATATATATATATATATATATATATATATATATATATATATATATATATATATATAATATATATGTATATATTATCCATATTTGTATTAATTTCACCACAACACCAAACACCTCCATTGAAATTAATGAAAGCATAGATGTGATCCACCGGGATTCGAACCTGGGTTATCACACACATATTTTTTAAACACTCTAACCATTACACCACCAGGACGGTAACCTCTCTATACCTCCATCAAGCTTGAAAAAATACTCCCCTAGACCGCCTACAAGATACATTTGTACATTTTTCGGCAGAAAAATATCCCAGCCAAAGGCCGGTTCCTAGTAGAATTACAGGCTCCCTATCTCATGCCAGGAAAAAAAAACCGACACCTAAATGCACGAAAACGTTGTTATATTGACAAAGAAATGGGAAAAAAGGTCTTGAAATCGTCAAATCAATGAAATGAACGTCTTAAAATGTCTGAGCTAATGGGACTAAACAAGAGGGAGAAAAAGCAACCCCCTGCCCCTTAACTATGAAAAAGCAACCCCCTGCCCCTTAACTATGAAAAAGCAACCCCCTGCCCCTTAACTATGAAAAAGCAACCCCCTGCCCCTTAACTATGAAAAAGCAACCCCTGCCCCTTAACTATGAAAAAGCAACCCCCTGCCCCTTAACTATGAAAAAGCAACCCCCTGCCCCTTAACTATGAAAAAGCAACCCCTGCCCCTTAACTATGAAAAAGGAAACCCCCGCCCCTTAACTATGAAAAAGCAACCCCTGCCCCTTAACTATGAAAAAGCAACCCCTGCCCCTTAACTATGAAAAAGCACCTCCTGCCCCTTAACTATGAAAAAGCAACCCCTGCCCCTTAACTATGAAAAAGCAACCCCCTGCCCCTTAACTATGAAAAAGCAACCCCCTGCCCCTTAACTATGAAAAAGCAACCCCCTGCCCCTTAACTATGAAAAAGCAACCCCCTGCCCCTTAACTATGAAAAAGCAACCCCTGCCCCTTAACTATGAAAAAGCAACCCCTGCCCCTTAACTATGAAAAAGCAACCCCTGCCCCTTAACTATGAAAAAGCAACCCCTGCCCCTTAACTATGAAAAAGCAACCCCCTGCCCCTTAACTATGAAAAAGCAACCCCTGCCCCTTAACTATGAAAAAATCATATCTCAAATGACCCGTGTAGTCCAGTGACCTTTGTGATCCGGTTAGACCTTTTACTGGGCTACTTGATAACTAGTTGTAGGTTTTCTTAGACCTTTCTAACGCTGGAGGTGTGTGCGTGCGTGTGTGTGTGTGTGTGTGTACGTGTGAGTGTGAGTGTGTGTGTGCGCGTGTGTGAGACAGTTAGTATGAGTGAGTGAGTATGTGTGTGTATATGTGCTTTTAACTGTTTTTTAATCTATTCAGAACCGGTGACGTCCTGTTCATTTAATTTGACAACTATTAGATGATTGTATTTAACTTAGGAAGGACGTCTTTCTTTCAAGCTCTCTCTCTCTCTCTCTCTCTCTCTCTCTCTCTCTCTCTCTCTCTCTCTCTCTCTCACCTTTTGACCTCTTTATCTCTCTTTGTTTGCCTCTTCCCATCTTTGTCCGATCCTCTCCTTTCTGTGTGTGTGTGTCAGTCTCTCTGGCCTTTTTGTGTGTCTCTGTTTCCTCACCTCCTCACCTCTTCCCATATTTGCTGGCTCTCTCTCTCTCTCTCTCTTTGTGTGTCTCTGTTGTTTCTTAACCTCTCACCATCAGTATTGTCTATATTTGGTCTTCTATGTCTGATCCCTTGTTTCTCTCTCTCTCTCTCTCTCTCTCTCTCTCTCTCTCTCTCTCTCTCTCTCTCTCTCTCTCTCGTCTTATCATAATCTTCTTTTTGGCACGTTTTGTTTTTCTTTGCAATATTTTTCCTGAGGCCCAGTCCTATAATCATCTATCGCTATATAGTGTTATGTACGTATATATCTAATTATGTACTTAGTTATGTATTCATATAGCCATATATCAGTATATCTATTAACATACCTATCAACCAATGACTCTATCTAACCCTTTCTGTACCGGCGACGTCTTTTTAATTTTATTCTAGCTATATTTAGACGATTTTTGTGTAGCTTAAGAAGGATGTGTGGTAGTTCAAAGGGTTAAGTGAGATAGTTCGAAGCCTGCTATTTGCTGGAGGCCCTGTATATACTAAATCAAATAATATAAAAAAATACGTTGCTGGTACAGACAGGGTTAAGGGGAGGTTTTTAGTGTGTTTCCTAGACCTCCATCAAGCTTGAAATTACACCCCCTTGACTCCCTTTCAAGATAAATTTGTAAATTTTTCGGTAGAAAAATTTCCCGGCCGAAGGCCGGTTCCTCTTAAATTACAGGCTCGCTAACGCTCGCCAGGATAAAATAGACACCTGAATTGCACGAAAGGTCTTAATATGGGGTGAAAGTTCTTAAAATCGCTAAACTAGTGGGGCAAACGTCTTAAACTTTCAATAGTAATGGGGCTAACCATGAGGGAGAAAGGGGTCAAGAAAACAATCCCTCAAATGGAGACCTCCCCTTAACGCCACCTATAAAACAAAACACTCGGCACTTTACTAACCAGGTGATGTAGATGGTCCACGTCCAGGACAAAACCATGGCGCTTACCTGAAATATAGACACACAATTAATTAGCAAAATATATTAAAGGGAGGAGAAGCAAACAGATTGGCAACATATATTTAAGGGGAGGCTAAACAAAATTACTTACAAAACGGGAGGATCTTGAGAGGGTTAATTTGTTCCGGATATCAGACTCTGCTAACATTATCGGATACAGGTGCTGGTGTGACGCCATCTTGAAAGTCCATTATTATTATTATTATTATTATATATATATATATATTTTTTTTTTTTTTTTTTTTTTTTTATGTATCGTCCTTTTCACCGAACTACTGAACGTAACTGTACATTTATTATGTTCTATGAGACTGGGTCCAAACTGGCTGCACCATAGTGGAATGCACACACCCACAGAGGGAGTCACACAAACAATTTCACAGTAAAAAAAAAAATAATAATAATAATAATAAAACTAAATAAATACAGTATATATATATATATATATAATATTAATGATAATATTAATAATATAAAAATAGCATAAGTTTGACAAGTTTGACAAGAACGAAAGAATATTTCTGATTGGGGATATGAATGGTAAGGTGGGTGATAGGAAAGTTGAGGGAGTGGTGGGAGGGTGGGGGGTACCATCAGAGGTGAATGGGAATGGTAGTGCACTTGTGGACGTATGTGTGGGAAGGAGGCTGTGGATAGCCAACACCTTCTTCCGACACAGAATGATCCACAGGTACACGTGGAAACGGATGTTGACGATGAAAGATAAGACAGTGGTGGAACGAAAGTCATTGATTGATTATGTATGTGTGGATGAACGAATGAAGAAATCTGTGATGGATGCTAGGGTGTATAGGGGTATTGGAGGGGGTCTGTCTGATCATTATGTAGTGGTAGCTAAGGTTAGGATACAAAAGAAGTGGGTGAGGAGAGCGGGAGGGTGGCGAGAGGAGGGTGGAATGGTGAGGAGGGTGGAGAGGTTGCAGGAGGAGGAAGTCAGGGAGGAGTACAGGAGAGCAGTGGAAAGACGACTAGGTGGGTTCGACCTGGAAGTTATGGAGGAAGTGGAGGAGATGAGCAAGGTGTTTAAGGATGAGATCTGTGCAGCATGTGAGGAGGTGTGTGGAGTGAGGAGAAGAGGGAGGGGAGTGAAAGGTACAGCATGGTGGACAGAAGAGGTAAGAATAGCTGTGGAAGAAAAGAAGAAAGCATATAGAGTGTGGTTGGGTAGTAGAGGGAATGAAGATTCCGAGAGACAGAAACGAGCGAGGTACGTGGAGAGTAAGAGGGTGGTGAAGAGAGTAGTGAAGGAAAGTAAGAGAAGAGTAGATGAGGAATTTGGAAGGAATCTGAGTGTAAAATGGAGGGAGAGTAAGAAACTGTTCTGGAAAGAAGTCAAGAAAGTTAGGGAAGGTAGCAAGGGAAACAGTAAGGGTGTGAAAGATAAGAATGGGAGAATGCTAGCCGAGAAGCAAGAGAGAGTCGAAAGATGGAGGGAGTACTTCAGTGAGTTGCTAAATGAAAGGAATGAAGAGCCAGCAAACATAGCTGGATATGGTATGGGAGGGAGAAGAAGAGAAGTAGTGGAGGAGGAGGTGGGGATCAGGAGGTCAGAAGTGTGGGAAGCCATGAAAAGAGTGAAGTTGGGGAAAGCACCAGGAACAGATGGAGTGTGTGGGGAAATGTTGAGGTATGGTGGTGAGATAGTGATAGAATGGGTATGGAAAATGTGCAAACTAGCATGGGAGAAGGGGAGTGCACCCGATGACTGGAAGACTGGCATAATAGTCCCCCTATATAAGGGCAAAGGGGAAAGAGGAGTGTGTGGTAACCACCGAGGAATATGTCTTCTAAGCGTAGTAGGGAAGGTATACAGTAGGGTAGTGATTGAGAGAGTGAGAGTGAGAACGGAGAAATGGATAGGCGACGAGCAGGGAGGTTTTAGGAAGGGAAGAGGATGTGTAGATCAGATTTTTACCCTGAATTGTGTTGTGGAGAAGTATCTGGAGAAGAAACAAAAGGTGTATGTTGCCTTTATGGACTTGGAGAAGGCCTATGACAGAGTGGATAGAGAAGGTTTGTGGAAAGTACTTAGAATATACGGAGTAGAGGGCAAGTTGCTGAAAGCAGTGAAGAGCATGTATGAGGGTGCAAAGGCGGCAGTACGTGTGGAGAGTGAGCAGAGCGAGTTCTTTGACCTGAATGTTGGTTTGAAACAGGGGTGTGTGATGTCCCCGTGGTTGTTTACTGTATATATGGATGGAGTCATGAAAGAAATACTATCAAGAGCAGTGAATGTTGGTGTATCGCTGAAAAGGGAGGGAATTGAGTGGAAGCTACCTATACTGCTGTTTGCGGATGATACAGTTCTGATGAGTGATAATGAATGGGAGTTGCAGGGTCTGGTAAATGAGTTTGGAACAGTGTGCGAAAAACGGAATTTGAAGGTAAATACGGGGAAGAGCAAGGTTATGGTCTTCGAAAGGGGTGAAGTCACAGAGTGTGAGGTGAAGCTGAACGGTCAGGCTATGGAGATCGTCAACTCTTTTAAGTATCTGGGCAGTGTGTTGAGTAAAGATGGGACTATGGATGAAGAGGTGCGGGAGAGGGTACAACAGGGGAAGAGGGTTGTAGGAACGCTAAAAGCAGTAACAAGAAATAGGGTGGTCAGTATGGAAGTGAAGAAGTCCTTGCATGACAGTGTGGTAATCCCGACACTGACTTACGGAAGCGAAGCATGGACGTTGGTTGAGAGACTCAGACCAAGAGTGAGAGCAGTGGAAATGAATTACTTAAGGAGTGCGTGCGGAGTTACATGGAGGGATAGACAGACTAATGAGGAAGTAAGAAGGAGGTGTGGTGTGGAGGTAGATGTGCTGGAAAGTGTGAAAAGGAACAACTTGAGATGGTTCGGCCATATGGAACGTATGGAAAGCGAGAGAATGACTAAGAGGGTGTACGAGAGCGAGGTGGAGGGACAGAGGGGGAGAGGTAGACCGAATATGAGGTGGAAGGATGGAGTGAGGAACTACATGAACGAAGGCGGTGCTGGTTGGGGGGAGGGGCGTCGACTGACTGGGGACAGAGGTGCATGGGGGCGGTTCGTTCGTGGCCACCCCTTCGGGGATCACGGCGTCAGGCAATAGATAGATAGATAGATACATTCGTCTACTGAAAACCTAAATAAAATGGACAAATGCGTCTTAGATACTCAAGAGGTTAATTTGTATCTGGATAGGTGGAAGCTTCAATGAGTGAGAGGGTATTTGTAATAATGTTCCCCACTGTATCGCTAGAACATGTAATACGAACCCTGCAACGATGCCAGACTAAAACAAAACTATTCATAATTATAATACAACAAGAAACAAGAAAGAAAAGAAAAGAAAAAAAGGGTAATGTTCCCGACTGTACCGCTAGAAAATGTAATACAAACCCTGAAATGATACCACGCTAAAAAATAAAACGAAAAGGTATTTGTAATAATGTGCCAAACTTAAGAAAAAAATAAAAGCCAAGGGTTCGAACAGCCTGGGGGCAGGTAACGGGGCATAATACGTGAGGCAAGGTCGTATACCCCCTTGGTTATAGTGGAAAGGTGGGTGCATGGATCTACCCTCCACGTCCTCCCCCCCCCCCACTCCCTCCCTCCACCTCTCTCTCTCTACCTTTATAATGGAAAGATGCTAGATACAACTACACCCTCTCTCTCCCTCTCCTCTCCTCCTCTCTCTCACACTCACTCTCTTAATAATACTTGCATAATAATAATACTTGCATTAATATACAGACCTCCAGCTCAATCAGTGCAAACTGATCGAGAAATTTATGAACAAATTGCAGATGTAAGTAACTCACAAGATACCGTATTTTTTTGCGACTTTAATTTACCTGTGACCAAGTGGGGCGATACTCTTACTTCACACTCCGGACATGACTTGTATACGAACTTGTAAGAGAGTTCGCTTTATCAATTTGTTCGAACACCGACCCGTGGTAATAACGTTCTTGACATTGTACTTGCAACAAAAGAAGAATTATTAAGAGAATTTGAATGTTGGTGATGAATTCAGTAACAGCGACCATCGTACAGTACGATAACTTTCACTTTAAACTTGACTAGTAACGAGCCAAATAGTAGCATCGAAAAAGTCCCTAATTTCAAGAAAGCAAACTTTCATAAACTTAGAGCTATGTTTAAAGAAACTGACTGGAGCTTTTTAATTAACAATAACGACATAAATACATCTTGGAAGTTATTCGAAACCACTTACCTAAAAGCAGTGCAAGACTGCA
This sequence comes from Paralithodes platypus, assembly GCA_032716605.1. NCBI lineage: Eukaryota > Metazoa > Arthropoda > Malacostraca > Decapoda > Lithodidae > Paralithodes > Paralithodes platypus. Next base: position 78,949,107 of record CM064575.1, on the reverse strand, counting down.
TACCATCGAAAATACGGCGTCCAGGCCATAATAATAAGACCAAATGGTGGAATAAAGATATTTCAAACTGCCTGCTTGCTAAAAAATTTGCTAATAGATTAAAATCCTCACAAAATGACGAAGAACGGGTGAAATTTGTAGAGCTACGACGCAAAGCCAAAAAGTTAATTAAGCAAAGTAAAAAGACCCTAGAGTTACATATTGCGAATCAAAGTAAAACAAACCCGAAAGAATTCTATAGTTATATCAGAAAGAAAAAAGTAGTTACTTCAACTGTTGGACCGTTAGTCGATGAAAAAGGAGAATACACCAAAGACGAAGTACAAATGAGTAATGCCCTCAATACCTTCTTTGCATCAGTTTTTACACCAGAAGACCTCAGTGATATCCCTACACCATCGCCGATTCAGATTGATAATTCAGATGTTCTAAGCAATATCACCGTTACAGAGAGAGAAGTATTGAATTGTTTAGATAAACTCAAGGTAAATAAAACGCCTGGACCTGATACAATCTCGCCTAGAGTTCTAAACTAAAGCTAAGGATGAGCTCTCCAAACCACTGACATTACTATTCAATAAATCCTTGCAGTCTGGAACTATGCCTGATCAGTGGAAGATAGCCAACGTAACACCGATATTCAAAAAAGGCAGCAAATCCCTACCCAGTAACTATCGTCCAATTAGCTTAACCTCAGTTGTATGTAAAATGCTAGAAACGGTCATAAGAGACAGACTCGTAAATCACTTAGAGGAAAATAACATACTTAAAGATACTCAACACGGCTTTCGTAAAAAACGTTCCTGTTTAACAAACCTCTTAGACTTCTTCCACGATATCCTCAACCTCTACGATGAGAGTAAAGCTGTAGATATTATATACCTTGATTTTCAAAGCCTTTGACAAAGTTCCCCACAAACGTTTACTGCTAAAACTAAAAGCCCATGGAATACAAGATGGTGTGTTGAAATGGATAGAAAATTGGCTCAGCGACAGAAAGCAAAGAGTAGTCATAAACGGTAAGGCGGCATCTAAATGGACCAATGTAAGTAGCGGGGTACCCCAGGGATCGGTACTAGGACCAATTATCTTTCTAATTTACATCAACGACATAGATGAGGGTCTCACCTGTACAATCTCAAAATTTGCTGACGATAACAAAATTGCAAATAGCGTACTCTCAAAAGAACAAGTTGACAATATGCAACACAATCTAGATAAATTGTCACATTGGGCCCAAATTTGGCAAATGAGTTTCAATGCGGATAAATGTAAAGTACTACATATCGGATACCTAAATGAGAAAGCAAACTATTCGATGAATGGCACTCAGCTTAAGAATGTAAACAGAGAAACCGATCTGGGAGTATCAATATCGAGTAACCTAAAACCGAGTCAACAATGTTCAGAAGTTGTTAAGAAGGCAAAAAAATTAATTGGCTTTATAGGCAGGTCATTTGAGCATAAATCCAAAGACGTTATCCTAACCCTTTACAATTCCTTAGTCCGCCCTCTTCTGGAATTCTGCGTTCAATGCTGGTGCCCTTATTACCAAAAAGACATAAACAAGCTAGAACGAGTTCAACGTAGAGTTACCAAAATGATACCTAGCCTAAAGAACAAACCCTACGAAGAGCTTCTTAAAGAATTAAATCTATTTCCTTTAACCCAGCGCAGATTAAGAGGTGACTTAATTCAAGTGTTCAAAATCATCAAAGGCATCGACAATATGAACTGTAGTAAGTACTTCACTATCGACCAATCTAATTACACCCGGGGAAACGGTTGCAAAATTATTGGTAAATCATTTAACTCACGAATCTAAGAATTTCTTCTTCAATCGAGTTGTCAACTTGTGGAATGGGCTTCCCCGAGACGTAATAGACTGCAGCACCGTTGATTCATTTAAACTCCGCTTAGACAAATATCTCGCATCAAACCCGCGACTGACTGCGTTTGTAAATGAATAACTTTATTTTATCCTCCCCTCAGTTACTAACCCATATGTCCCCTACTAACTTCCTAGTCCTGCCACGGACATTAGTTCCAGGGCAGTAGTTCCCTTTCCAATGTTCCCTTACCCACTCTAAACCACTGTTTGGACACTTGATCCTCAGTATTTTGGAGCACAAGCAGCCTAGAAGGGTCACTAGATCTGTTGTTGCTTGATTTCCTTTGTACTCCTTTGTACTCTCTGTATCAATCGTATACCTTGATGGTTATAGTGGAAAGGTGGCTGGATATAACTCTCTCTCTCTCTC
>CM064575.1:78875785-78946746 GCA_032716605.1 Paralithodes platypus | reverse complement strand
CTACTGAAAACCTAAATAAAAATGGACAAATGCGTCTTAGATAATCAAAGAGGTTAATTTGTATCTGGATAGGTGGAAGCTTCAATGAGTGAGAGGGTATTTGTAATAATGTTCCCACTGTATCGCTAGTAGAACATGTAATACGAACCCTGAACGAGGCCAGACTAAACAAAACTATTCATAATTATAATACAACAAGAAGAAAGAAAGAAAAGAAAAGAAAAAAAGGGTAATGTTCCCGACTGTACCGCTAGAAAATGTAATACAAACCCTGAAATGATACCACGCTAAAAAATAAAACGAAAAGGTATTTGTAATAATGTGCCAAACTTAAGAAAAAAATAAAAGCCAAGGGTTCGAACAGCCTGGGGGCAGGTAACGGGGCATAATACGTGAGGCAAGGTCGTATACCCCCTTGGTTATAGTGGAAAGGTGGGTGCATGGATCTACCCTCCACGTCCTCCCCCCCCCCCCACTCCCTCCCTCCACCTCTCTCTCTCTCTCTCTCTACCTTTATAATGGAAAGATGCTAGATACAACTACACCCTCTCTCTCCCTCTCCTCTCCTCCTCTCTCTCACACTCACTCTCTTAATAATACTTGCATAATAATAATACTTGCATTAATATACAGACCTCCAGCTCAATCAGTGCAAACTGATCGAGAAATTTTATTGCAGCTTGTAAGTAACTCACAAGATACCGTATTTTTTTGCGACTTTAATTTACCTGTGACCAAGTGGGGCGATACTCTTACTTCACACTCCGGACATGACTTGTATACGAACTTGTAAGAGAGTTCGCTTTATCAATTTGTTCGAACACCGACCCGTGGTAATAACGTTCTTGACATTGTACTTGCAACAAAAGAAGAATTATTAAGAGAATTTGAATGTTGGTGATGAATTCAGTAACAGCGACCATCGTACAGTACGATAACTTTCACTTTAAACTTGACTAGTAACGAGCCAAATAGTAGCATCGAAAAAGTCCCTAATTTCAAGAAAGCAAACTTTCATAAACTTAGAGCTATGTTTAAAGAAACTGACTGGAGCTTTGTAATTAACAATAACGACATAAATACATCTTGGAAGTTATTCGAAACCACTTACCTAAAAGCAGTGCAAGACTGCATACCATCGAAAATACGGCGTCCAGGCCATAATAATAAGACCAAATGGGGGAATAAAGATATTTCAAACTGCCTGCTTGCTAAAAAATTTGCTAATAGATTAAAATCCTCACAAAATGACGAAGAACGGGTGAAATTTGTAGAGCTACGACGCAAAGCCAAAAAGTTAATTAAGCAAAGTAAAAAGACCCTAGAGTTACATATTGCGAATCAAAGTAAAACAAACCCGAAAGAATTCTATAGTTATATCAGAAAGAAAAAAGTAGTAGTTACTTCAATGTTGGACGTTAGTCGATGAAAAAGGAGAATACACCACAAGACGAAGTACAAATGAGTAATGCCCTCAATCCCTTCTTTGCATCAGTTTTTAAACCAGAAGAGCTCAGGGGTATCCCTACAGCCTCGACGATTCAGATTGATAATGCAGATGGTCTAAGCAATATCACCGTTACAGAGAGAGAAGTATTGAATTGTTTAGATAAACTCAAGGTAAATAAAACGCCTGGACCTGATACAATCTCGCCTAGAGTTCTAAAGGAAGCTAAGGATGAGCTCTCCAAACCACTGACATTACTATTCAATAAATCCTTGCAGTCTGGAACTATGCCTGATCAGTGGAAGATAGCCAACGTAACACCGATATTCAAAAACGGCAGCAAATCCCTACCAAGGAACTATCGTCCAATTAGCTTACCTCAGTTGTATGTAAAATGCTAGAAACGGTCATAAGAGACAGACTCGTAAATCACTTAGAGGAAAATAAAATACTTAAAGATACTCAACACGGCTTTCGTAAAAAACGTTCCTGTTTAACAAACCTCTTAGACTTCTTCCACGATATCCTCAACCTCTACGATGAGAGTAAAGCTGTGATATTATATACCTTGATTTTCAAAGGCCTTTGACAAAGTTCCCCACAAACGTTTACTGCTAAAACTAAAAGCCCATGGAATACAAGATGGTGTGTTGAAATGGATAGAAAATTGGCTCAGCGACAGAAAGCAAAGAGTAGTCATAAACGGTAAGGCATCTAAATGGACCAATGTAAGTAGCGGGGTACCCCAGGATCGGTACTAGGACCAATTATCTTTCTAATTTACATCAACGACATAGATGAGGGTCTCACCTGTACAATCTCAAAATTTGCTGACGATACAAAAATTGCAAATAGCGTACTCTCAAAAGAACAAGTTGTGGATATGCAACACAATCTAGATAAATTGTCACATTGGGCCCAAATTTGGCAAATGAGTTTCAATGCGGATAAATGTAAAGTACTACATATCGGATACCTAAATGAGAAAGCAAACTATTCGATGAATGGCACTCAGCTTAAGAATGTAAACAGAGAAACCGATCTGGGAGTAACAATATCGAGTAACCTAAAACCGAGTCAACAATGTTCAGAAGTTGTTAAGAAGGCAAACAAAATAATTGGCGATATAGTCAGGTCATTTGAGCAGACATCCAAAGACGTTATTCTAACCCTTTACAATTCCTTAGTCCGCCCTCTTCTGGAATTCTGCGTTCAATGCTGGTGCCCTTATTACCAAAAAGACATAAACAAGCTAGAACGAGTTCAACGTAGAGTTACAAAAATGATACCTAGCCTAAAGAACAAACCCTACGAAAGCGTTCTTAAAGAATTAAATCTATTTCCTTTAACCCAGCGCAGAATAGGAGGTGACTTAATTCAAGTGTGCAAAACCATCAAAGGCTGCGACAATATGAACTGTAGTAAGTACTTCACTATCGACCAACCTAATTACACGAGGGAAACGGTTTGCAAAATATTGGTAAATCATTTAACTCACACGAATCTAAGAATTTCTTCTTCAATCGAGTTGTCAACTTGTGGAATGGGCTTCCCCGAGACGTTATAGACTGCAGCACCTGCAGCACCGTTGATTCATTTAAACTCCGCTTAGACAAATATCTCGCATCAAACCCGCGACTGACTGCGTTTGTAAATGAATAACTTTATTTTATCCTCCCCTCAGTTACTAACCCATATGTCCCCTACTAACTTCCTAGTCCTGCCACGGACATTAGTTCCAGGGCAGTAGTTCCCTTTCCAATGTTCCCTTACCCACTCTAAACCACTGTTTGGACACTTGATCCTCAGTATTTTGGAGCACCAGCAGCCTAGAAGGGTCACTAGATATGTTGTTGCTTGATTTCCTTTGTACTCCTTTGTACTCTCTGTATCAATCGTATACCTTGATGGTTATAGTGGAAAGGTGGCTGGATATAACTAACCCCCTTCTCTTTTCCTCTCTCTCTCTCTCTCTCTCTCTCTCTCTCTCTCTCTCTCTCTCTCTCCTCTCTCTTTCTTCTCTCAGCTTTCCTCTCTTCTCTCTCTCTCCTCTCTATCGCCTACCTCTCTCTCTCTCTCTCATCTCTCCTTTTCTCTCTCTCTCTCTATTCTCTCTCACTCTTATCTTCTCTATCTCTCTCTCTATCTCCTTTTTCTCTCTCTCTCGCGCGCTCTCTCCATCTCTTTCTCTCTCTCTCTCCTCTCTCTCTGCTCTCTCTCTCTCTCTCTCTACTCCTCTCTCTCTCTCTCTCTCTCCTCTCTCGCTCTCTATCTCTATCTCTCTCTCTCTCTCTCGCTATCTCTCTCTCTCTCTCTCTCTCCTCTCTCTCTCTCTCTCTCTCTCTCTCTCTCTCTCTCTCTCTCTCTCTCTCTCTCTCTCTCTCCGGAATGTCCAGACGGAAGGAAGTGAGGGTGGCCAAAGAGTCGTACAAATACCAAGGTCTCGGGAATTACGAGACGGCATCTCGCTTTTTACGAGACGGGTGGTGGTAGTGGTGGTGGTGGATGATGGTGTGAATTAAGGGGAGAGGGTAGTTCTTATGGACCCCTTTCTCCCTCGTGTTTAGGCTCCATTAGTTTTGACATTTTAACACGTTAGGCCCATTAGTTTGGCGATTTTAACATATTTCGACCCATTTCCTTGTCAATTTCAAAATCTTTCGTGCCATTTAGGTGTCGATTTTTCCTGGTGAGCGAAATCGAGCCTGCAATTTTAAAAAAAGCGGCCTTCGGCCGCGATTTTTTTTGTATAGCGAAAAATGTACACATTAATCTTGAAGGGGGTGCTTTTCTAAGCTTGATGGAGGTCTAGCGAGGGAACTAAAATAATAAATTAATAAATGAATAAACTTCACTTCTAAACTCAATTAATGACATCAACAAATACATGTGTCACTCCAAGGACTCGAACCTAGAATACTCACACCGAAATTAAAAGACCAAAACACCCAGCCACTGTCCCTTTAGTACACCTTGGCCTACGATGGTTCCGTCTTGGAATTATTTGTGGAGATGTGATTATCTTCTTAATATCTACTGTACGTGTTCTTTCTAACAAAATGCTTACCTGTTCCTCTCTCATTCTCTCTCTCCGTCAGTAAGTGTGTGTGTACACACACTTACTGACTGAGTACGCTGAGTGCATGTATATGTTTTACATGTGTGCGTGCGCGTTTGTGTGTGTGTGTGGGGGGGGGGCGGGGGGCTGTGTATCTATTGTATCTAGCTATAACTCTCTCTCTCTCTCACTTTTTCTGCAGGTGTGAATTATAAACACCCTGGCCTAAACTAAACATTCAAGGGTATAAAAAGGGAAGTATGACAACAAATTATAGAAGATAGTTGGGTATATTGATGGTAATTTGAATTTGTATCCTTGTATTAGATGGGTTTATTACCACCAATATTACCACCAATATACCTGTAAATGGGTAAATATGATTTCTTTCTATCAATGTATTAGATGGGTTTATTACCATCAATATACCTTTAACTGGGTTTATTAATTATTACTCTCTATTCTTATATTAGATGGGCTTATTACCACCAATATACCCGTAAATGGCTAGATTATTATGGACACCTTAATTACCCTTTGCATACCCATTATATTTTACAGAGTGCTATGTTTCCGTTTTGGGCTTCGTATTTTATTATTTATTTGTGCATTTTATTTGTTTTCTATGTGAGATGTGTGGTAGTTGGGGTGTGAATTGAATACACCTTGGCGTATACGATGGTTATGCCTTAGGGGGGGACTATTTTGACGTTTGCTTATTCGTCGTAGTATTTTTTAGCTACTGTATATTTATATGTACTGGTAGATATCTATCTATCTACGGTACCTATTAATCTATTTCTCACACAACACATACATACACACACACACTAACTCAAACTCTCTCTCTCTCTCTCTCTCATCTTATTTTACGAGAGTGGTGGCTGATGGTGTGAACCCAAAATAACCTTGGCCTATGATATATCCGTCCTAGGCTGATTAACCCTCTCCGACATATGAGGCGATTTTGAGCCTATTGGGGATACTTTAAAGCCTTTGTTACCATCAGGGGTATTTAGAAACCTATAGTTTAGTTACTTCAACCTCTGCAGTTGTCTTTGAGTTAGCTGTGGGCAGAAAACTAATTTTGCAGAGGTAATTATAAGAGTAAGAGAACTCTATTTCTTATTGCTAATCTGGCAACCTCTGCGTCATATGTGCGTGAAAGGGTTAAGGCCATCTTGTGTCAGCAATGTTTACTTAAGACACCATGTTGTTCTGTAAGATAGCTTAGCAAAAACACATTGATCTTTGTGGTAAATGTAATACAAATATCATATATATATATATATATATATATATATATATATATATATATATATATATATATATATATATATATACATACAATTGAAAAGGTAATAAGGAGAGTTGTGATGTTTATACAAGTTCAATACAAAAATAAGGTTACTTTAACTATCTTTCATTTGTCATACTTTACCTTCCTTACCAAAACCTCTTTTTTCTCCCTAACATTTTGGAAGAAAACAAAAAATAAACAATAAAAAGGGTTGTGTACGCTTGATGAATAAACAAAACTTGGGGTTATTCAGCCGAAATACACATGGGGACCGGAAGGTGACTGTCAACATTCACACACACGTAAACACACATACATACACGCACATAAACTATAGAGCCTACACCCATACACCACTGTTACACATACACACACGTACACACACACACACACCAATACATACACGCACACACACAAGTACACATATATACACAGACAAACGTACGTGTGTGTGTGTGTGTGTGTGTGTGTGTGTGTGTGTGTGTGTGTGTGTGTGTGTGTGTGTGTGTGTGTGTGTGTGTATACAGTATTGTAGAGGAAGTTTGGGATTCCCTAATTTTCTCGGTACCTTACCAACGCCCTATTTAACCCGTTCAGTACCAGGGACGTCCTTTTCATCCTATTCTGGACATTATTAGACGATTTTATTCAGCTTAGGAAGGACCTCTAGCAATAAACAGGCTTCAAACTATCTCAACCAACCCTTTTAACTACCACAGATACTTCCTAAGCTGCATAATATCGTCTAAATATAGCTAGAATCAAATATAACACACGTCGCTGGTACTCAAAGGGTTAACTCTCTATATCTAAATCTATATATCTATCTAACTATCTGTCTATCTAACTCCTCCTCTCTATCCATCTATCTACCTGTATCGAACTCTGCATCTAATTCTATCTCTCTACCTGTATCTAACTCTCTATATCTAAATCTATCTAACTATCTAACTCCTCCTTTCTACCACTATCTATCTATCTATCACAGAAGGGGATCAGAAAAACGGCCCATCTCCCCTTAAGCTAAAAGTTATAATTATTAGATTAGGTTAAGTTACCCCTTGAAGATCATGACGCATTTTGATAGTTCATTCTGGCTAGCATTAGACGATTTTATACAGCTTAGGAAGGATCTGTGGGAATTATAAGGGTAAAGACTATCTCGTATCACTCTCTGAATTCCACACACCCTTTCTATTCCACACACCCTTTCTATTCCACACACCCTTTCTATTCCACACACCCTTTCTATTCCACACACCCTTTCTATTCCACACACCCTTTCTATTCCACACACCCTTTCTATTCCACACACCCTTTCTATTCCACACACCCTTTCTATTCCACACACCCTTTCTATTCTGAATACAAACGATAAATATGAGCCAGAAAACAGAACAGAAATGCGTAACAGTATCTTGTTAAAAATGGACCGGTTTTCTGGACCTCTTTCTCCCTCATGTTTAGCCCCATTAGATTTCAGATGTTAAGATGTTTGCCCCCATTAGTTAGTTGATTTACAGCCTTTCGCCCTATTTCGTCGTCAATATTTAGACCTTTCGTGCTATTTAGGTGTCGATTTTTTCCCTGGCGAACGATAGTGAGCCTGTAATGTTGGAAGAACCGACCTTCGGCCGGGAAATTTTTCTACCGAAAAATGTACAAATTAATCTAGAAGGGGGATCTAATGGATTTTTTTGTTTTTAAATTTGATGGAGGACTAGGGAAGAAACCAGAAAACTAATGAATACATGCAAAAATCGCTCTAAAAGTGAACCATCTCCCCTTAGACTTGTAGATGTTGTATGGTGGGAATCAATACAGTTGACCGTAGTAGTTATACAAGATACCATTCCTTGATATATGGGAAGGGTTTGTCTACATTAAAACTTGATGACGTAAGTTTCGCTTTCAATACTCATGTATAAATTATTATATTTATGATCGATAATACAGTTGTGGTCGCAGAGCGCCCGACAACCTAATACCATATCATGATGTGGGAAGACATCAAACTGCCTTACACCGTCATATATATATAGTCCTTTCGCTATTTCGAAGTTGATATGAGTGGGGACCTCGATGCCGGCATCTGTTAATATCTGGTAACAACCAGGCAGCATTGATAGTCCATCCACGACCCCTGAGTCCACCAGAACATTAAATGATTCTTTACCAATGGGGTGGCTCTCCTGTCCTAATAGTCTAGCATTCAGAGCCAGGTCTATGGTAGATCTTTGTGTTGGGTCAGTCGCCTGCCGCAGAGGCCGGTCTAATTTACTAGATTTAAAATAAAGCCTCGGGGATGTGTATGAAAACTGTTGGATAACATTCAGACGCGAGAGAGTGTTTCGGCCGATAATGTTCCCTGCTTCGTGTTTGTTAGTCAATTCAACCACCGCATCCATAAAAAATGTATGTCCGGTTTGGAGACGCGCTTTTATATTATTAATATTTAATACATTACAAGGGATATCTCCTTCCCAGCAAGAAAGTATAATAACTTCTTTTTTGAAGCCATATTTTTCCACAAGTTCTAAGTTGACTGCGGTTTCCAGTAAAATGACGTCTTTGTCAGTACCGCTATCAAGGAAAAACTCGACAACTTTACCATTTATGATAACTGGTAAACTGGTGTGACTCTCCAGGAACTGTTTATCGCGAGTCGAGAGATCTATTTTCAAAAGTTTGGACAACTTCTGTACCGGATCCCTCACTCTCTTTGGTTTAGGTTTTACACTGAAAACCATCGGTTTCTGAGTCTTTTTTCCGTCCACAACGCCAATGTTCACACGGCTCCCACTTTTACTAGCTCTAATTTTCGCCATCGCTGATGTTGCTCGTTTTTCTCCCTTCTTGTCCCATCTTCTGTTTATCATTGTCCTATCAATAATTTTGGTTTTCTCTTCTGCCCGCTTCTTGGCCCTCGCATCCCGTCGAAGCGACTCTATTTTTTTATCCATTGCTTTTGAATTATCGTGAAGATATTTTACTTTACCAATATTCCCGGACACACGGTCACTAAGTGCAATCATTTCCGTTAATGAATTATCTTAAAATAGTTCATATCCAGAGAGAACCTCTTATCTCCAAAGACGTAGTACCTTTGACTGTGACCGCGAATGCTAGACTACTCGGCCCACGGGACAGCTCGGCTCGGACAGCTCGGCCCACGGCGAGACAGCTCGGCCCAGTAAAACCGAGACAGCTCGGCCCAGTGTTAATTGCGAGACAACACGGCCTTTCACAACCCTTATTTGCTTCGACAACATAAAAACGATATGGATGGCTATATTGATCATTTTGGAATCACTACGTCCCTATCTATTTATGTATCTATCTTTTCGTTTCATCAAACAAGTGACAATTCATTAACTTTTATTTCTCGTATTGATAATTTTGGAATCACTATGTCCCTATGTAACTTAACCTAACCTAACCATAGCATAACATGGGGCCGAGCTGTCTCAAATAATGGGCCGAGCTGTCTCGCCGTCGTGGCCGAGTTGTCCAAAAGTGGGCCGAGCTGTCCCATGGGCCGAGTCGTCCAGTCACCGTGACCGCTAAGGGATTGTGGCTCAATGTGAGGATATTATGTCGATATTTAAAGTTTACCCACGCCGATATTAGTGGTGAGCGAAGAAATAAACTTCTAAAAATATAATAAAGTTAACAATAAGACGATAATAGTGGCACATGTCTATATTTGTTAATTGGTTATGTTGATATAATGGGAGTTTTAGCTAACGCGTGAATTATATTTGTTAGTCCTTTAAAAGTAATGGTTTTCTATGATACCCGGATGATAAAAATGAAAAATATTGGGCAAACTATGATAAAAGTAATGGTTTTCTATAATACCCGGATGATAAAAAATGAAAAATATTGGGCAAACTATGATAATTTCTTGAGACAACAAAATGAATCAATCTATTTAGTAAGTCATTAAATCGGCTTCCAAGAATCGCTTTGGGGTCTCCACTTGAGGGATTTTTTTCTGGACCCCTTTCTCCCTCATGTTTAGCTCCATTGCTTTTGAGATTTTAAGACGTTCGCCCTAGTAGTTTGGACATTTTAAGACACTTTGCCCCATTTCTGTCAATTTTAAGACCTTTCGTGCCATTAAGGTGTCGATTTTTTCCTGGCGAGCGATAGCGAGCCTGTAATTTAAGAGCAACCGGCCTCCGGCCTGGACACCGAACCTGGACACCGAAAAATGTACAAATTTATCTTGAAAGGGGGTCTAAGGGGTGTAATTTTAAGCTTGATGAAAACGTACGGAACAAACTAAAAACCTCCCCTTAAGGACTTATTTACAAGTATATAAATAAATAAATTGATAAACAAGGTATTTCAGGAGTTTAAGGTCGCGACTTGCTTATGGGCCGGTTTTCTGGACCACTTTCTCCCTCATGTTTAGCCCCATTAGTTTTCAGATGTTAAGATGTTTGCCCCATTAGTTAGTCGATTTTAAGACCTTTCGCCAAATTTCTCCGTTAATATTTAGACCTTTCGTGCTATTTAGGTGTCGATTTATTCCCTGGCGAACGATAGTGAGCTTGTAATGTTGGAAGAACCGGCCTTTGGCCGGAAAATTTGTCTATCAAAAAGTGTACAAATTAATCTAGATGGGGGATCTAATGGATGTTTTTTTTTTTTTTTAATTTGATGGAGGTCTTGGGAGGAAACTAGAAATATAATGAATACATGAACAAAAATCGCCTAAAAAGTGAACCATACCCCCTTAAAATTACCGCCAGAAAACGAGGGATTTGTTGTCGTGATTCATGTGATTTAGTGATTTGGTTGGTATGCGGCCATGTTGTCAAATTCTGTGCCCTGATATTTGGTTGGTACGCGGCCATGTTGTCAACTTCTGTGATTTGGTTGGTACGCGGCCATGTTGTCAACTTCTGTGATTTGGTTGGTACGTGGCCATGTTGTCAACTTCTGTGATTTGGTTGGTACGAGGCCATGTTGTCAACTTCTGTGATTTGGTTGGTACGCGGCCATGTTGTCAACTTCTGTGATTTGGTTGGTATGCGGCCATGTTGTCAACTTCTGTAATTTGGTTGGTACGCGGCCATGTTGTCAACTTCAGTGATTTGGTTGGTAGGCGGCCATGTTGTCAACTTCTGTGCCCTGATATTTGGTTGGTAGGCGGCCATGTTGTCAACTTCTGTGCCCTGATATTTGGTTGGTAGGTGGCCATGTTGTCAACTTCTGTGCCCTTATATTTAACCCTTTCAGTACCGGTGCCGACCTTTTACCATTATTCTGCCTACTATATGGACGATTTTGTTCAGTTTATAAAGAGTCTCCAGCAAATAAAATGTAAAACTTGCAAACTAAACAAACCAAAACTGGGACAAAGACAATATAAAGTCAAATTAACATATCAAAATCGCTAACAGGCTTCGAACTATCACACTTAACCCTTGTAAGTACCTCCGATCTTTCTTAAACTGCGCAAAATCGTCTGAATATAGCAAGAATATATGTAAAAAGACGTCGCCGGTACCGAAGGGGTTAACATTAAGATGCTTCTTGGCGATTTTCTGTCGCCAAATCGACGAACGCAGTGTGTAAATCATTCTTTCCAAGACGTTTTCCATAATTTCTCGCCAAACTAATGGGGCGAAGGTCTTAAAATCTCATAAGTAATGAGGCTAAACATAAGGGAGAAGTGGGTCCCGAAATAACAAAAACCTCCCCATACAATTTTCTACCGAAAGTGGCACATATTGGACACAAAGTGGCACGAAGGGAGATCATTGGTGTTTTTTTAAGCTTGAGGGAGGTCTACTACTACTACTACTTCCAATACTACTACTACTATTGTTACTAGGTTTGTGCCAGAGTTAATAGGGTCAGTTCTCTCATCCCTTAATATATATATAAGTCTCACAAGGAAAAGGAGAACCAGCGTAGTAGCGAACATCTTATCTTTATTGGTTATCAAACGTTTCGGAGAAAACCGTCTCCATCTTCAGTGAATCTAAAATAAATGAAAGTTTACATAAGAAATAAAGCAAATAATTACATATGGATGTGAAATATCAAGCAGTAAGGTTCGTATGAATATGAACCGAGAAGAGCTAAACATAATAAAACAAAAACTATGTATTAAGAGAACAGCATTAAGCTAAACTTAAACAAATAATACTAATAAGAGAGGGTATACAATAAAGTACGAAAAGAAAATGGAAGGATATTTACTGAGTGAAAAGAGGTGTTGCAGTGGCCGTGTTGTTCAGGCTAGGCTTTAATTTATTTATATAGATTGATTCTGAGGTGATAAGGTCACAGCGTGAATGGCAAGTGGTTAGTATTTGGAAGTCTGTGGAAGAGAAAGGGCCCTCACCAGTTTGATCACCCTTTCTCTTCCACAGACTTCCAAATACTAACCACTTGCCATTCACGCTGTGACCTTATCACCTTATGTTCGCTCCTACGCTGGTTCTCCTTTTCCTTGTGAGACTTCGATTCCCAAGAGGAAGCTCCATTGCAGAAATTATATATATATATATATATATATATATATATATATATATAGAGAGAGAGAGAGAGAGAGAGAGATTTCTTGTACTCGCTAGTAAAATGAAATAATCTGTATACTAAACCACACATATTTGTTTTCTCTTCACAGCCCCTCCCCTCCAACATTTTCCTCTCTTCACAGCCTAATATGTTTTGTGTTTATCTCTCCACAGCCTAATATGTTTTGTGTTTATCTCCTCACAGCCCCCTCCCCTTCAACACACACAGCATGCGGCGCCTAGGACCCCTCCCCACTGCTGTGCTGGCGGTGTTACTGGTGCTGTGGTGGACTCCTGAAGCTCAGGGAAGGGCACAGCAGCTGCCACAGGGTTAGTGTTACAAGCTGTGTTGGTGGTGTAATGGCTTAGATGCTTATGTTCTGGGTGTGGTGTCCCGAGTTCGAATCCCGGGAGGACCATATGCTTTCATTAATTTATTCAAGTGCAGTGGGGTTTGTAATGGAGGATTAATGTTAAAAACGGGGTGTTCCTTAATTTATATATTTTGCTGTGTTGTATGTGTTGTTGTACGGTCACGCTAATAAGTCGTGTCCCAGCTGTCATTACGTTTGGCTTGCTCTGTATTAATTTCTGTCAGATGTTGAATAGGGTGGGTAAGTGTAGGAATATCAAATAAGTAATGTCCCAGCTGTCATTACGTTTGGCTTGCTCTGTATTCATTTGTGTCAGATGTTGAATAGGGTGGGTAAGTGTAGGAATATCTAATAAGTAATGTCCCAGCTGTCATTACGTTTGGCTTGCTCTGTATTCATTTCTGTCAGATGTTGAATAGGGTGGGTAAGTGTAGGAATATATAATAAGTAATGTCCCAGCTGTCATTACGTTTGGCTTGCTCTGTGCTGTATTAATTTCTGTCAGATGTTGAATAGGGTGGGTAAGTGTAGGAACATGTTTGTATATTTCACTCGATATGAAGAAGTGAAGTTTAGATATCCCCGATACCAATTATTATTGATCAAAGCATACTTGGTGCCGAGACATCACTTATTAGCGCGATTGTAGATATTTAAGCACTGCTGAATTAAAGAGCATAGTTAGTTAATTAATATAGGACTTCAGAGGCTATCACCCCTTCTGGATTATTAAGCCAGCACACTGTAAGTCAAGTATATTTTCAGGACTAGAGCCCCTTTTCGAGAACCACAGTCCGTTGGATTAATGACTGGAATAAGACCATGTAATATAACTCTTAACTACTGCAATAAGTTTAATATACATTGCTGCACATACGATGAATTTACATGGTTGAATATAAACCAAAGCCATGTTCGCTACTAACTTTATTAACATGACTAAAAGCAAAATGTAGCAATTAATATCGTTTTAATTGATAGGTGCAGCTACTTAATTTAATTTTGTTTTTATCTTAGTTTAAGTGGGGTGACCTGCTTTTTGTTATTTCTGTCCTTTTCTCTCTTTCTCTGGCTTGTATCCATTCGGCCCCATTCAGCCAACTATTTTAAGACGTTTATTCCCATCTAGGTGTCGATTTCTTCCTGGCGAGCGATAGCGAGCCAGCATTATATGAAGAAATCCGGCTTCGCCGGAGACATTTTTCTATCGAAAAATGTACAAATTTAGCCTGCTGTCAAACAAAAATAAAAAATATGCTGGCTCGCTACCGCTCACCAGTAAAAAATTGACACCTGGATGGGGATAAACGTCTTAAAACAGTAGGCTGAATGGAGCCAAATGGATACAAGCCAGAGAAAGATAGAAAAGGACAGAACAAAAACAGGTCACCCCCCTTAACTTCATGTTAGATAATGATCATATCACCCTATTTGAGAAATACTATTATTTATATATACACAATGTTTTGTTTCATTCATGCTTTATCTAATCATTTCATGTGTGTGTGTGTGTGTGTGTGTGTGTGTGTGTGTGTGTGTGTGTGTGTGTGTGTGTGTGTGTGTGTGTGTGTGTGTGTAATAATAATAATAATAATAATAATAAACAGTTTATTAAAGAATGGCAGCCTCATGAGCTGAAAATACACATTTTACAATTTAGTGGATGAACATGAGATGTACAGATATGAAGATGGTAAGCTCAGTATACAAACAAAATAAATAAATACAATAATGATGTATGTGCAGAATACAAATTATCATATCATGTGTGTGTGTGTGTGTGTGTGTGTGTGTGTGTGTGTGTGTGTTTGTTATCACTATGCAAGCTACATGTCTTTTTGTATATATAAGTTTTTCTGTTTACTAATCACCAATTCACAATTTCTCCATTCCAAACAGTTTCCCCTTTTTGTCCAATCACAGTGAATCATATTAATAATAATAATAATAATAATAATAATAATAATAATAATAATAACAACAATAATAATACTAATAATAATACTAATAATAATAACAACAACAATAATAATACTAATAATAATAATAATAATAATAATAACAACAACAATAATAATACTAATACTAATAATAATAATAACACTAATAATAATAATAACAATAAAAAATAATAAAACAAATATATGGTGATTTTGTCTTCAATAAAACTTATTATGCATACATCTGAAAACGTTAATACACTAAATTAATCTTTCACAAATGTGATACTTCTCATTTTGCTTACCTTAGATCTATTATATTACACTGTAGGAAAACAATGGGTAAGACTAGGGTCATTAAAGTGTCCATTATAACGTACCAATTCAAAGGTACAACTATGGTAATAAGCAATCCAACAAAATTATTATGGCCACTATTGTATTTTATCATAATCAACATTGTTTTTATAGTATATTAGTTTCGAAAACGGTAGGAGGCTATTAGGATAATTTGGAATATAAATAACTTCATGCAATTATTGAATCTCGATAATTAATGTCACTGCTATTAATCCTTGATCATAAATGTTAATATACTTCGATGATTAATTAATAACTCCCAAGTAACTATTTCAGCCATAACAATGAATACCTTTATCTGCGTTATCCCACAACTAACTAAATTAATAACTCCCAAGTAACTATTTCAGCCATAACAATGAATACCTTTATCTGCGTTATCCCACAACTAACTAAATTAATAACTCCCAAGTAACTATTTCAGCCATAACAATGAATACCTTTATCTGCGTTATCCCACAACTAACTAAATTAATAACTCCCAAGTAACTATTTCAGCCATAACAATGAATACCTTTATCTGCGTTATCCCACAACTAACTAAATTAATAACTCCCAAGTAACTATTTCAGCCATAACAATGAATACCTTTATCTGCGTTATCCCACAACTAACTAAATTAATAACTCCCAAGTAACTATTTCAGCCATAACAATGAATACCTTTATCTGCGTTATCCCACAACTAACTAAATTAATAACTCCCAAGTAACTATTTCAGCCATAACAATGAATACCTTTATCTGCGTTATCCCACAACTAACTAAATTAATAACTCCCAAGTAACTATTTCAGCCATAACAATGAATACCTTTATCTGCGTTATCCCACAACTAACTAAATTAATAACTCCCAAGTAACTATTTCAGCCATAACAATGAATACCTTTATCTGCGTTATCCCACAACTAACTAAATTAATAACTCCCAAGTAACTATTTCAGCCATAACAATGAATACCTTTATCTGCGTTATCCCACAACTAACTAAATTAATAACTCCCAAGTAACTATTTCAGCCATAACAATGAATACCTTTATCTGCGTTATCCCACAACTAACTAAATTAATAACTCCCAAGTAACTATTTCAGCCATAACAATGAATACCTTTATCTGCGTTATCCCACAACTAACTAAATTAATAACTCCCAAGTAACTATTTCAGCCATAACAATGAATACCTTTATCTGCGTTATCCCACAACTAACTAAATTAATAACTCCCAAGTAACTATTTCAGCCATAACAATGAATACCTTTATCTGCGTTATCCCACAACTAACTAAATTAATAACTCCCAAGTAACTATTTCAGCCATAACAATGAATACCTTTATCTGCGTTATCCCACAACTAACTAAATTAATAACTCCCAAGTAACTATTTCAGCCATAACAATGAATACCTTTATCTGCGTTATCCCACAACTAACTAAATTAATAACTCCCAAGTAACTATTTCAGCCATAACAATGAATACCTTTATCTGCGTTATCCCACAACTAACTAAATTAATAACTCCCAAGTAACTATTTCAGCCATAACAATGAATACCTTTATCTGCGTTATCCCACAACTAACTAAATTAATAACTCCCAAGTAACTATTTCAGCCATAACAATGAATACCTTTATCTGCGTTATCCCACAACTAACTAAATTAATAACTCCCAAGTAACTATTTCAGCCATAACAATGAATACCTTTATCTGCGTTATCCCACAACTAACTAAATAATAGTTTAAGAATAGTTTGTAGCGCTACTAAACAATAATATAGAGTTATTATGCATGCTTATAGTTTTAGTAATTATGTAAATATGTAAATTATTGTATATATGTATGCTTGATGGTGCCTGTTACACTGCTTGGCTTATAAACCACACATTCAATTACATGTACAATTACATGTATTTATGTATATAGTGTACACGCAGACTAACAAGTACCGTACAACAAAATAACATGTAAATCCACACACACACACACACACACACCCAAGCGGTGGTGTGTTTATCGGTACACACGTTATTTTTGCATGCTTACGAGTACATTTTTCGATTTTTAAACCTAAATAAACCGAAAACACTCCATTTCAACGTATTTTAAATAGGTGTGTACACTTAAACTGTCGCCCTAAACCTCATGTACCTGCAAACCTACATATTTCGTTAATGTTGTACCTTTAAACACACCACCGCTTGTCCACACACACACACACACACACACACACACACACACACACACACACACACACACACACACACACACACACCACAAACACACGCATATGTACAGTTACCCACATAAGGCCTGTGAGCTACTGTACATTCACACACAAGACAAACCTGCTTGCTTTTGCTTGCTCTCGCTTGGCTAATAATATATCTCCTGCGACCGACGATTCCAACATGTTTGGCTTTTAGTATCAGAGTGACACAATATAAAAGTTACCCCTCCATTATCCTACACAAACCATGGTCCATAATTTAGGCTATCATTAGACGATTTTATTCAGATTAGGAAGGGTATATGGAAGTCAGAGGGTTGATTGAGATAGTCTTTACCCTTATAATTCCCACAGATCCTTCCTAAGGTATGTAAAATAGTCTAACAATGTCGCATGTCTTGTCTGTTTTCTGGTTATTATTAGACGATATTAAACAGTTTAGGAAGGTTATTTAGATGTCAGAGGGTTAATTGAGAGTCTTTACCCTTATAATTCCCACAGATCCTTCCTAAGGTATATAAAATAGTCTAACAATTTCGCATGTCTTGTCTGTTTTCTAGCTATTATTAGACGATATTAAACAGTTTAGGAAGGTTATTTAGATGTCAGAGGGTTAATTGAGAGTCTTTACCCTTATAATTCACACAGATTCTTCCTAAGCTGTATACAATCGTCTAAACGCCAGAATAAACTGTAATAATGTGAAAATATACTATCATACATAACCCTCTGACTCCCACATACCCTTCCTAAGCTGAATAATATCATCTATTAATGGCCAGAAATCAGAAAAGCCTCTTGAAAGGGTTAACCCCTTCTGTACCGACGTCTTTATATGATATTGTAGCTATATTTAGACGAATTTGTGCAGCTTGAGAAGGATCTGTGGTAGTAACAAGGGTTGAGCGAGATCATTCGAAGCCTGTTAATTGCTGGCGGCCTTGTATACACTGAATACAATAGTCTAATAGTAGCCGGAACCAAGATACATAGTCTATGTATCTTGGCCAGAATAAAGTTAAAATGATGACGTCCGCACAGCAGGGGTTATTCCGGACCTGCACACAAGGTCTATGTCAATGACCTTGGACTCACTTTGTATTCAGAATCGTTCGTCCGTTGAACTCCCTCCCCCCCATCCCCACCCACACCCACACCCACTACATGGCATTGTGCAGGTTAGGAAGGATCTGTGGGAATTATAAGGGTAAAGACTATCTCAATTAACCCTCTGACTTCCACATACCCTTCTTAACTAATGTGTATACAATCGTTGTAATGTTAGCCAGAGTTTGTAATTAGACAGATAGGTTTGGCAACGTGATAGACGGATTGGATTCAAGTTCATATTATCACCAACCCACCAATTAACTTAGAAATAAACCCAATTAATGAAATCAACGAAACTAATGAATACATGTGGTACTCCAAGGATTCGAACCTAGGATACTCACACCGAAATTTCGTGCACTGACCATTACGCTATTAAGACAGTTTCCAGATACTTATGAGAGAACTTAATAAATGAGGGAATTTGGTAAGATGCTATTTTAGAAGTAATGGAATCTGGTAAGATACTATTATAGAAGTTAGTTTACCTATTAGTAATACACCATCCACCCACTCCCCCCCCCCCCCCTCTCTCTATCTCTCTTTCTCACACACACACACACACACACACACACACACACAAACTCCGGAACATCCAAGCCAAATAAATATCCCCAACAAAAAACAATGAACAAACTAAGGAGAATATACCTCCCTTGCAGTTTCAGAGAGGGAAGGGGGAGGAGGAGGGGGAGGAGGTGGGGAAGATGGAGGAAGAGGAGGAGGAGTAGGGAGGGAGGGGAAGTATATCCTCCCCTCCTCCCTCCTTGTCCCTATGTCTCCTCCCCTACCACCACCACAACTACCACAACTACCACAACTACCACCATCGATGCTTCTGGTACCACTGCTTGCTTCCCCGACCTCGCTGCTACCAACATTAGCACCGCAACTAACATCGCTTAAACCACCACCAACTTATCTACCACCATCACTATCACCACAATCACTACCACAACCACCATCACTATCACTACCACAATCACCATCACTACCACAACCCTCAAAGCAACCACCATCACAACCACAATCTTCACCACACTTAAATTCGCTTGCATCATCACAACCATTCTTAACCCCACAACTACCACCATCACAATCAACATCTGCACCACTAACACCATCACCACCACAATCCCCGTTACCAATAGATTCGAACCTACTATATCGTTCACCACAACTACCACAATCACCATCACCACTACCAACAGACCTATCAGACAATATTAAGCCACAACTATTTTCATCTCATTCACCACACCAACCACAATCACCACTACCAACAGACATATCAAACAGTAAGCAATCACAATCTTCATATCTACTAATTCCCATGTCATCACACAAGCCTATTACATCATCATCAACAGCACCATCATCACAATTACCATCACCTAAACAACCACTATCTTCGTATCTGCTAAAACCTATGACACCAAGCAACCACCTACCACAATCACTCCCACGAGTACCAGAAAACACATCACAATCCTACTCATCATCATCATCATCATCACAACGAGCATCACATACACAGTCACCATATCTACACAAACCTACGTCACCACACACCCACACATTACCATCACAACCACCACAAACACCATATAGACATTCACAATCAACTAATCTACTGAAACCTATGCCTTCACATAATCACACAACACCATCACTACCACAACTACCACCATCACAATCACAAACACCATATAGACATTCACAATCAACCACTCTACTGAAACCTATGCCTTCACATAATCACACATCATCACTAACACCATCACAACCACAACTACCACCATCACTACCACAACAACCAACAAAGCCCTGGCAGTCTTTCAAACTCAAATTATCCTCACTACTGAAGCCCCTCAAAGAACCTAAACCATTCCCTTCATATAAACCACAACTACCACCGCGTCCACAGCTACCATCCTTCCTCATACCACTGCAACCACAAAGACCACAATCGTATCTACCACCTCCACCACAATCACTACCACCAAAGGAACCACTACCACAACAACCATCACTACCATACATACCCCCAAAACTACCCACTCCTCCACAACCACAACCTCGGAAACCATCACTACAACACATACCATCTCCACTACCATCACCTCCACAATCACTACTGCCAAACGATTTTAAGCCCAAAGAACCACTACCACAACAGCTATCGCTACCATACTTACCATCCGAAGAACCCACTACCCAACAACCACAACCCCCATACTTACCCCTTCCACTACCATCGCCTCCTCAATCACTACTGCCAAACGATTTTAAGCCAATTCAATCAATCCCACAGCACCCATACCTACCACCCAGCATATCATCTCCTTCACAATCACTACTGCTAAACGATTTAAAGCCAATGCAATCCCGACCACAGCAACCATACCTACCACCTCCACAATCACTACTGCCAAACGATTTTAAGCCCAAAGAACCACTACCACAACAACCATCGCTACCATACTTACCATCCGAAGAACCCACTACCCAACAACCACAACAGCCATTCCTACCACCTCCACTACCATCACCACCTCAATCACTACTGCCAAACGACTTTAAGCCAATGCAATCCCTACCACAACCCCCTCAAAGTCTGCTACCAATTCGACCCCACATACCATCACCAGTTTCACCACCACAAGCACCACCATCACCAACACAATATTCTCGTGTACATACTCCATCACCACCACAATCATCACCATCACCACCTCCACCACAATCATCACCATCTATTCATGTGCGTTATTCTCCCTCGTCAACACTACAATCACCATCAACCAAAATACAATCTCCAAATATACATTCTGAGTTATCACCACCACCACCACTGATTTACTCTACACCTTTGTCAATCTCTCCAATACCACCACAAACAACACCCTCAACACCAACAAGCTCATTCCCTCCACTATCATATCCACCACAACCATCACCACCACCACCAACAGATTCATTTCCTCCACTATCACATCCACCATCTCCACCACGATCACCATCATCCCCTCCGATAATATATCCACCACCATCTTCACCTCCACCACCACCATTTTCTCCACCAATACTACCACTCTCTCCAACTTCACCTCCACTCTCTCCACCAACACTCCCACCTACATTAACTCCACCAACACGACCATTCTCTCCACCAACACTAACACCACCATCCTCTCCACCAACACCGCCATTATCACCATCATCACCACCACCACCACTCTCTCCACCAGCAGGAGTAGAACCCGGGTCGCAGTGTCCGTCCTCGTGCGGGTTCGAGTACCGGCCGGTGTGTGGTTCGAACGGCGTGACTTACACCAACGACTGTACCCTCGCCCGAGCCGCCTGTATCGACCCCAACCTATCCCTCTTTGAGACGGGGACCTGTCGTGAGTTCAGTGGTTTTGACGTATTAGAGGATTTTTGTTTGTAGTGTGCCTCCCAGATTCCCTTCAAGCTGCAAGATGCCTCCCTAGACCTCTTTGTAAGCTATTACAAAAAAAGGAAAGCTAAATTTGTACAATTTTCGGTAGAAAACTGTCTCCAATATTGTATGCTCGCTTTCGCTCGTCAAGATAAGTCGACACTGAGTGGAGTATATATATCAGGAACCTGTCGTGAGTCTCTGTCCATCTTATACTGTCTACGACAATAATCAACAAGTATAATACCTAAAATATAAGGCCTTCGTCACATTGTTGTACTGTGATGTACGGAAAATATTTTACCATCCTATTGATCATCCACCCATCAAAAGAAATAAAACCATTCACTCTTTGTCCCCACCATTATACCAAGAAAAAGAACCACAGCATAGGAAAGCTCCATGTTGATGAACAGTCGGCCTAAAAAATCAATGTAACACTTTACTCATTGTTCGAATTTATCTCTAATTGTATCACGAAACACTTCTCATACCTTGAGAGAAAACTGACGTGGAAACTTTGGACCCAGGCTATAGCTCTCATCAACTGAAGAAAACAAGAAAAAAATATCTCCACCTAATGTTTAGTTTTACAAACTAACTTGCTATATAATACTGTACAAAGCCTCAATTGCATTTTCATTAACCTTGTAGCTTAACCCTTTGAAGATTATGACGCATTTTGACAGTTTATTCTGGCTATCATTAGACGAATTTATGCAATGTAGGAAGGATCTGTGGGAATTATAAGAGCAAAGGCTATCTCAATTAACCTTCTGACTTTCATAAACCCTTCCTAATCTGAATAAAATCGTCTAAGAATAGCCAGAAAACCGAAAATAAATGCATAACCGGATCTTGAAAGAGTAAATATATGACAAATATTCAATACACTAATGATAACCCCTCTCTATCTCTTCCCCAGCCTCCGATTTCACGACGACGGACACCAAATTCACAGCTATCAGTGGGCCGGATCCACCAGGTGCTTCTTCGTCACCGTGCCAGGAGGCCTGCATCAAGATCTTCCTGCCCGTGTGTGGCACCGATGGGGTGACCTACAACAACCCTTGTTCTCTGAAGTTAGCCAACTGTCGGTCCACGAGCGCTGGGGGCGGGGCGATTCAGACAGTGTTTAAGGGCACTTGTGGTGAGTTCAGTACAGGTTAGCTTAGGTTAGGTGATTGATTGGTGTATGTAGATTCAGGCTATTATCATACGATTATATGCACCCTAGGAAGGATGTATAGTAATCAAAGAAGAGTATTATATCTCAACCAACTCGTTGACTGTCATAAATCCTACCTAAACATATCAAAATCGTCTAATGATAGCCAAAATATTAAGAAAAATAACTTCACCCCTGAAAGCGTTATGCAGTACCAGAAGCCGATAGAATTTCCAACTATAATTTGTGACGCCATCTCAAATCCATCTTCCCACTTCCAGATGATCTCGCACCACCAACAGTTATCGGTGAACCCGGAACAACTGGACCGGTTCCCATCCCCGTACCTGGTCCCCCCACACCCCCTCCTTCCTCCTGTAACGAGCAGTGCACCAGGATCTTCACCCCGGCGTGCGGGACGGACGGAAAGACTTACAGCAACATGTGTTTGCTGCAAGCGGCCGATTGTAAGAGCAGAGAGGCTGGTGGACCAAGGATAGCGGTGGCGTATGAGGCGGCTTGTGGTAAGTGATAAAGCCGTGTGACAGTTTTTTCTGGCTATTATTAGACTGTGGGGATTATAGAAGTAAAGGCTATCTTAATTAACACTGACTTCCATATCCTAATTTGCTGAGGGCGGCCAACTGTCAGAGCAGAGAGACTGGAGGACCAGGGATCAGGCTTGCGTACGAGGCGGATTGTGGTAAGACCTAATTCAGTTTGAATTCTTAGACATGTAGGGAGAGTGTTGCCATCTTCTGGAACTTCGGTGGTTCGATGGCAATGGTTTCCCTTCAGATATATTTGTTTAGCAGGCTTTGAATCCACAGGCTAATTTTTCCTCCGTTAATTCTTTATATTCATCAAACCAAAGGAACCTAGGACCAGTACCAATTCATTATGTATGTTGGTGGTACAACTTTTCCTCTGAGGATTCGTTTTCTACTTAACCAAGGACCAGCTCCAGATCATTATTTTTGTTGGTGGTATAATATTGCCCCTGATGA
Organism: Paralithodes platypus; assembly: GCA_032716605.1. Taxonomy (NCBI): domain Eukaryota; kingdom Metazoa; phylum Arthropoda; class Malacostraca; order Decapoda; family Lithodidae; genus Paralithodes; species Paralithodes platypus. The sequence continues at coordinate 78,922,777 of CM064575.1, read as the reverse complement.
GGTTTCCTATTCACCAGATGAAAGTAGCCAAGGACCAGTTCCAGATCTTTATTTCATTTTCTTCCTAGTTATTTAGTTATTTATTTTTTGGTGGTGGTATAAATTTTCCACTGATCATTCTTTTTTTCACCAGATGAAAGGAGCCAAGTACCAGCCTCAAATCAACCCCTTGCTGGTTCCGCCGCTGCTCCGCCGACCTCCTCCTGTAGTGAGCAGTGCACCCGAGCCTTCCTCCCGGTCTGCGGAACGAACGGCCAAACCTACAACAACATGTGTGTACTGCAGGCGGCCGACTGTTTCAGCAGAGAGGGTGGGGGAAACGGCGTTGGTCTTGCTTATGAGGCTGCTTGTGGTAAGACTTATCAGCAGATTCTAATTTATTGAATTTTGTATTATTACTTTTTTTTTTTCAGTTTGCTCCCTAGACCTCCAAGACCCCTATTCGAGACAAATGTGTGCAATTTTCGGAAAACAAATTCGACCGTCCTCCTGAATCGCAGGCTCAGTATTGCTCAACATAGCTATATGGCACGAAAGGTCTTAAAATCCCCAAAGAAATGGGTCGAATGTCTTAAAAATCTAAAAAGCTAATGGGGCTAAACACAAGGGAGTCCAGAATACCCCCCCCCCCCCCCACACACACACACATACACACTTTAAGAACAACTGATCATTAGTTTGACTGAAGTTCATTTACACACAGTTTGTTTTGAGGCACCTTATAGTTACCCATAACTTTACAGAGGGTATACAACTCTAACCTCCATAACTCAATAAGGGCCAGAGCAAATGGGATGCAATTATCCACACCCATTCCCCGTCCGACTCTTCTAAAACGGTAGAAATAATAGCTCGATTACCCAAGTCGTTCTTTAGGTATATAGGTTGGTGGTCATGAGTTCTGGCCTAGTTATAAGAATGAACTGTAATTCCCCAATACTTCATGAAGGGTATACAACTCGTTTTTCAATAACATGTCGTTGAGAGGAAATCACAAAAGACCAAGTGAAACATTAATTCAACATGATTATTGTACAGTCGGGATTGTTGATTTCTATACCTTTATCAAGATTAAAAACAAAAAACAATCCCAAGATCCCCCCTTCGAGATGAATTTGTTTCGCCTTGTGCAGTGAGCAGTGTACCAGGATCTTCACATTGAGCTTAGTAGATTATTATAGGTAGTATAATAATTTCAGAACGATCACGCAGCTATTGTATCATCCTACAGACATATTATAGCTTTTCTCTAACGATGTATTATATTCCTTTTAGAACGATGATAAAGCTATTATATTATCTTACTGACTTATAGCTTTTCTCTGATTCTGTATTATATTCCTTTAATTAAGAACGATGACCCAGCTATTATATTATTTAACCCTTTCACGCATTTATGACGCAGAGGTTGCCAGATTAGCAATAAGAAATAGAGTTCTCTCACTCTTATAATTACCTCTCCAAAATTAGTTTTCTGCCCACAGCGAACTCAAAGACAACTGCCGAGGTTGAAGTAACTAAACTAAAGGTTTCTAAATACCCCTGATGGTACAAAGGCTTTAAAGTATCCCCAATAGGCTCAAAATCGCGTCATATGTCGGAGGGTTAACTGATTTATAGCTTTTCTCTGATCCTGTATTATATTCCTTTCAGAAAGATGACGCAGCTACTATATAATTCTACTGAGGCATAGCATTTCTCTGATGTTTTATATTCTTATCAGACAAAAGGAACCAAGAACCTGCAGTAGATCAAGTCCCAAATTCCCAACCCAGCGCCCCTCCGACCTCCTCCTGTAGTGAGCTGCCGTGCACCCAGATGTTCTCGCCAGTCTGCGGGACGGACGGCAAGACCTACAATAACTTATGTGTGCTGCAGAGTTTCGACTGTATAAGCAGGGAAGCGGGAAGACCTGGGGTAGATCTCGCCTTTGAAGCTGGTTGTGGTAAGTGTCAAACTATAATCTTTTCCTCATTCTATGACTTAAACTGCTTGAAGCTCAAAGTATAAGAGCTGTGTTTGTTGATTTCATTAATTGAGTTGAGAAGTAAAGTTGATTGGTAAAAAAATATTAATTTATTCTGGATATCATTAGACGCTTATAGAGCGTCTTTAACCCTTTCCCTGCGGGTGACGTTCTGGAACGCAAAGGCAATTTACAGCAATTTCCAGGCTTTAAAAGCCTGTAAAAGCCGTAGAAATCGAGTGACAGTGGGCGGGAGCGTGAGGGACCTCCGTCCGACCCTCAGAGCAGCCAGCCGCTCACTGAGGGAGACTGTGGTCTCGCGCGGGTGTCTCGACAGTGTTGCCGAGTGAACGAGTGCTAATATTTAGCGAGTTTTCCCGAATGTCTATGGAAAGCGCTGTGGGTGAACCCCGCCACCTACGAAGCTCGTTCAGGTGTAATTTTTAAGCTATTTTCGCCTAGTTTTTGGCAGAATACAGTTAATTTAATGCAGATACTTGATTAATCATTCAGGAGTGCCTGAATATGCCCTAAATAGCGCAAATAAGCCCGCAGAGATAGGGTTAAGAATCTGTGGGAGGAAAGATGTGTATTATGATAGTTTGAATTCCATTGATATACAGTATAGTAGCTCTCTCTAAACTGCAGAAAATCGGCAGGATGTATTATTTAAAACTTAAGTCTGGCTATCATCAGACGATTTATAAGACCGTTTATCAAGAAACATGTCATCATATCCAGGAGTTGATAATCATCGCACATTCTCACAATTCTCAGATCGCCCGGCTCCAGATTAAGTCCTTGTTTCTCATCCATTATGGTAGTTTCCACCCCATTGATATGAAATAGCCCTCTCTAAGTTGCATATAATCGTCTAATGATAAACCATAATCATCGCACATTTTCACACATTCTAGATCGTCCGGCTCCAGATCAAGGCCCGATCTCTCCTCCTGGTGTTGCCCCGACCTCCTCCTGTAGTGAGCAGTGTACCAAGATCTTCATACCGGTCTGCGGGACTGACGGCAAGACGTATAACAACATGTGTCTGCTGCAGGCGGCTGATTGTAAAAGCAGAGAGACTGGGGGGACTGGGGTGGGATTGGCCTTTGAAGCTGCTTGTGGTAAGGGAATTGTGTTGGTGGCATAATGGTTTAGAAGCTTATATTCTGGGTGTGGTGTCCCGAGTTCGAATCCCGGGAGGACCATATGCTTTCAATAATTTATGGTTTAGATGCTTATGTTCTGAGTGTGGTGTCCCGAGTTCGAATCCTGGGAGTACCATATGCTTTCAATAATATATTTAAGTGCATTGGGGTTTGTAATGGAGAATTAATGCTAAGAACAGGGGGGTGTTCCTTAATTTCACGACAATTTTTTTCTTTTTCTGGCTAGTGACTGCTAACCTGCAAATCAGAAGAAACTAAACTTCACCCTATCACACCCCCGACAATATTAATAATCTTTAATTAATATTTTTTTGCCGGGTAGTAGCTTGAAATAAACAGAAGCAGCATAGTTTGCCTGTAAGGTTTATTAATTAATCATATTTTCTTTCGCAATTTGATAAAATAATTTTCATTCTAAATCATGACAATTGGAAAATTCCAAATTGAACTGAGCTTCAATTTCAACTACAATTCAACGATTAGCACTAAAATATCAAACCTCCCACATATTCACCAGTCGTGGAGGATACGGTTCAAATAGGGGCCGCTTCCTCCTGTAACGAGCTGTGTACCCATATCTTCATCCCGATCTGCGGAACGGACGGCAAGACGTATAACAACATGTGTATGCTCCAGGCGGCCGACTGTAAGAGCAGAGAGGCTGGGGGACCTGGGGTGGGGCTGGCGTATGAGGCTGTTTGTGGTAAGTGTAAAATTTAAGATGTTTCGATCCATTAGTATGACGATAGTAAGAAGATAATAAGCAAAATCAAGCCAACATATTAGGAGAAACTTGCCTTGGGCCAGGACTTTTCTGCCAAAAAATACACAAATCTAGCTAGAAGAGAGGCTTGTGGGTGCTTTTAGCTTGAAGGGGGTCTGGGGGCGGTTTTATCACCTTGAGGTAGAGAAAATAAGCGAGGTGGGCTCCCTTAACCCGGCAACTGCTGGAAGACTCTTAAGAGTTTTCCCGGGCGACTGTGGGAAGACTCTTAATTAAGAGTCTGGGAAAAAAAAAATCCATTTAAAACACCCCCAATTTTTTTTGTTTTTTTTTGCCCCTGGGCCATGCCAAATATCACCCCTCCACCTCCCCTCCTTCAGTTATCACCTATTTTCCCTGTTATTCCCTTATTCTGTGGTCTATTTTCGTGCTAACATTAGCGAGTTGGTAGCAGGGCGTTGTCATCACTATTACCAAGCGTGGGAAAAAGCGAGAGAGAGACTATTGCGTAACAGTGTCTCTCCAGACAAGGGGAGGAGAGGAGGGGAGGGGGGTTGCCTCAGCCATACATTATGTAACTCCCGGCCTGTATCGCCGATTTTGACCATCCAAACGCTGTTTCCACTTGTTTTATTGTTGTAACAGGTTAATACCTTTATAATCAACCTATAATAGGCGCATATGGATAAGTATTAATGCTATTTATGGTAAAATAACGATGTTAGTGATGGGAACAGCTCAAATACGTCAGCACAGGAGTGTGGTGTCTCATACCCCCCATGCGCACTTCTTTGGTTAAGTAAAATATGCTTGTGTTTTCAATTAACCAGATCAGAGGGACCAAGTACCTACTGCCGCCCAATCACCCGCTCGTCCAATAGCCTCCGCCCCTCCCACGTCCTCCTGCAGCGAGAAGTGCACGAGAATCTTCACGCAGGTCTGCGGAACGGACGGCCAAACGTACAACAACATGTGTCTGCTGCAGGTGGCCGACTGCAAGAACAAGGAGTCTGGAGGGTCTGGAGTGGGGCTGGCCTTTGAATCTGCTTGTGGTAAGGGTCAAGATTAAGACATTTTACTCCATTTAGTTTGCCCCATTTCTGTAAATTTTAAGACCTTTCGTGCCATTCAGGTGTCGTTTTTTTTCCTGGCGAGCGATAGCGAGCCTGTAATTTGAGACGAACCGGCCTTCGGCCAGGAAATGTTTCTACCGAAAAATGTACAAATTTATCTTGAAAGGGGGTCTAGGGGGTGAATTTCTAAGCTTGATGGAGGTCTAGCAAACAAAATAAAAACCTCCCCTTAAAGTTTGATGTACAAATTCTACACGTGTAGATAAATACATGAATATATAGTCCAAAAACTAACCACTACCCCTTTAAAATTTCACATTCCCTTTTTACCAGATCGTCCACCCACCGTTCGTCCCGTTATCCCAGCGCCGGCCGTCATCACCTCCTCTTGCCCCGGACAGTGCCCCAGGATACGCTTCCCCGTCTGCGGATCGGACGGGAAGACCTACAACAATGTGTGTCTCTTGGAACTGGCGGACTGTAAGAGTAGGCAGACTGGTGGAAGCAGTATCACTATCACTTTCGACGCTCCTTGTGGTAAGCATATGACTTGTAATGTAAACACTCAATCCTGCACTCAATCTTTCCTTCATCCTATGACTTTGCTTTAATCTTTGTATGTTCAGGCATTTTGACCCCAACGTTCCTTGAACTTGGCTCTCTGTCACTCTTTTGGATTTGGGAGAAACACTTGTTCCAATGCAACAGTGCCATCGAGAAGGGGTGAAGTTAGAGACGGCAAGACCTATGATAACGAGTGCCTCCTAGACATCACCAGCTGTCAAAACCAAAGAGCAAAGGGATCCATTATGATTTCTCCACAATCTGTTACATTCTATATCTAAGGACCTGCTTAAAATGCTTCTCTGGGGCTCCTATATTTAACTACGCTTTCTCTTCAGACGGCGACAGATCAGGCGCAACAGAAGCCAACCTGGTAGAGGAGCCGAAGCCGGTATTGTGCAGCCGGAGATGTAGCAGCACCGTCAGGAAGGTGTGTGCCTCCGACAGAAAAACCTACGACAACGAGTGCCTTGTAGAGACCACCAGCTGTCAGAGCCGGCGGGCACGGGGACCTAGCATCTATATCGTCCATGATGGAAGTTGCGGTAAGACGCTTGCTTTAGTTGCCCAGTCAATAGTTACTTAAAACCTTGATGAGCTACGAAGTACCCTCAAAATTAAAGTATTAGGACCCTTACATCGTTAAATTGCCTCGCTTTCTAGGCTCTACACAACATTTAAGTTATAACTACGCGTCACTTGCTCTGCACTTAAGAAATCATTATAAGTAATAACTACCAACTACCGAATAGCTTATAGATATGGAAATAAAATCGGAATAATAACTAAATTAGGCTCATTGATTCGTATATAAAGTTGGTGAAGACCGGACTGCTTAACCAATAGACTATATCAACCAGTAATAATAGGTCAGTATTCTAAATATAAATTGACATTGGCGTAAATGGCTCTATTTTCATATAGCTAATGGCTGAAATGATCTACTGGTCTGGGAGTTTTTGGGATCAAAATTGTCCAAAAAAGTTATGCTACAGTTGTCATTAAGTTTTTCAAGATGCTAAACTAGGTATGTGTCTGTTGTATTTATGTAAAACTCGCTCTGCACTTCAGTAATATTGCAACAATACCTTGATCATCAAACTAACTGGTCAATTCTGGTACCAGTAAATTAGTTTATATAGTGTATATCCATCCTAATCTAAGCTAAATGTAAATTAGTTTATATATTGTATATCCATCCTAATCCAAGCTAAATGTAAATTAGTTTATATAGTGTATATCCATCCTAATCCAAGCTAAATGTAAATTAGTTTATATAGTGTATATCCATCCTAATCCAAGCTAAATGTAAATTAGTTTATATAGTGTATATCCATCCTAATCCAAGCTAAATGTAAATTAGTTTATATAGTGTATATCCATCCTAATCCAAGCTAAATGTAAATTAGTTATGTTATGCTCTTACATTTGTCAATTAAGAGTAACAATCATAAAGTTAAAGAAATAACAAAACAATTGTCAGTGGCCGCAAGTCCATAACATAACATTAGAACATAAGAAAATGGGAGTCTGCAGAAAGCCGATTGGCCCACACAAGGCAGATCCCTCTTAAGTAATTAAGATTAATCTCTGTTTCAAGTTTGCTTTACTCACGAGTTGCTTCCAAGTTATTACTGCTTAAAGTTAGTTTAAACACTTTAGAAGTTTAGATGAAACACGCCTGCACTTATTATGTCGCACCTTGTTAAACCTCATCACACTTTCCGAAGCTTAACCACACCAATTTTTAGCTTTGGCACATCCAACAGTAAGTTCCATCACACATGCTTTAAGTCCTCTAAAAGGCATTTGCAAAGCTGTTTATGCAATCAAAATTCTGCATATCCATTCCACAATAAGCTTCATTACATTCACTACAAGTTCAAGTTATCACATGCTTTACTTCGCACCTTGTTAAACTTTGTATACACGTCTAATGTTTTCTACACCCATTCGAAGTTTCTTCAATATCTGAAGATACTAAGACAGCTTATCCTAGTTTAGTTTTTGTACTGGAGTCGGTTTTATTTCAGCTGGCGGAAAATGTAGACCCTTAGCAGCTGATTACTCAATACTTAAGCAAAATATGACACTAATAGCAAAGTCCCCACACTTCTCCACCCAGACCCCTATATACTTCCGACGCTGCGGGGTGCCGTTTGGGGGGTGCCAACAGTCGTGCATGGAAAACTACTCACCTACGACAACGAGCGCATCCTAAATGTTGTTTCTAATTAATCATTATTTAATTTAAACCATTTCTACCTTCCCATTGTTGTTCTTCATTCAGTTATCCCTCTCATTACACCCCTGTTTCTATTCTTATAATGTTATATATCCACACACCCACCTACTTTTCCACCTACTCTACCCCCTTCCCCCCCAGACCCCTCCTTAAGCCATCGTGGAGGTGCCGTTGGAAGGTGCCGTAATTCCTGCACGGAGAAGTACCGACCCGTCTGCGGTTCGGACAGCATCACCTACGACAACGAGTGCCTCATGGACGTGACCAACTGTCAGACCTGGCGCAACGGAGGCCGAGGGGTGCATATTGTGAAGAATGGAGAGTGTGGTGAGTGTGTGAAAGAGCAGTTGACGAAAGAAAAGATAGGGCAGATCAGGATAGGAATAAGGGTAATGGAATACTCGTCAGGGGCTAAATATGAGGGATGGGTCCAGAAAAAACTAAATACCAGTAACCAAATACACAAGATAGAACAGACAAGGATGGAGGAGAGGTTGACTGATTGCGAATAGAATAGGTGAAAACTGTAACAACCAGTACAATATATAGCTTAAATTAGGATAGGAAGAATCAAAATAGTACGGTAATTGAGTATTACGATCACACACTGCTAGTCCAAAACAAAGAAGTACTGGCCCGTCTGTGACTCCGATAGTCGCATCTATGACAACTAGTATCTCAAGGATGTGGCCAACTCTTAGACACGGTGAAGATGTCTGAAATCCATGAGGTACTCGTTGTCAAAAAATAATTAGAGATTCTTGTAGTAGTAGCAGTGGGCACCATCCAGCCCTTCTGACTTATCAGAAGAGGCTGGATGACTCCGTCCAGGACATCTGTCCAGGCCGTAACACAACAATGCACATTATCAAACACATTAGGCCTATGGAAGACTGCATAACACACAATCACTTATACCAACAACACAACACACTCCTTGAGAACTTTGTGGGAAAACCCGGTCTCGGCCGTGGCCTTTCTTACGAGCTCGGGGCTGTTCGGCCAGGCAGCCTAGGTAACTACTACTACTACTAGGGATTGTTGTTTATAGAAATGGTTGCAATGTGATGACGTAGCTTAGAATAAATATGACATTAAGATAACATAAGTTAAGACAGACAAGGATGGAGGAGAGGTTGACTGATAAAGGTATTGAGGAATACTTAGGTAAGCTCTTGTAGTAGATGTGTACAGTTGTAGACAGCTGAAGTAGAGACAGTGTGAGAAAATGTGCCGGATTAGATGTTCTCACGGATTTGATTATAAGTTTCAGGTTAATGAATTAGTTTACATATATGCTAGTGTTATTAAAAGTAATTTACCATTACGGTGATTGAATCTGTGATGACCGGACGGGTATACAGAAATGGATGAGCAGATTAAGGTCAAGGATATAATGTGAGGGATTAGGAACAGCCTGTGACTGAAAGCATGTCTATTCTGCATATTATGAGCAATGAGGCATGGGGTAAGATGATGATAATGGTAAAGTATATCCGGTGAAAAGGGTATACATAATTTTCTCATTGACTGTATAATATAATCAGGTACGATATAAAGTAACATTCCCTAACTAGATATAATTCAGTATATAATTATATAATCAGATTGAAATATTTACATATTTTGTAGTTTATTTACTGCTAAATGATATATATAGGGTTATGTGTCGTATTGAATTTATGACACATTCGGATATGATAACGACTAACTAATGTTCTTCTCATTGCCCTGGCTAGATATGCTATACCCTGATCAAATAAGTAGGCCAAAACTCTTGAACATTAACTTCTATATCTCACAAACGACTAGAGGAATCGAGCTAATAAATCTACCATTTGGGAAGGATCAGCCGGGGAATAGGTACGGATATGTACAGCCCATTAGCTCTAGCCCTTTTTGAGTTACAGAGGTTAGGGTTCAAGATTTCTGGCCTACCTATTTGGAACAGGGTATAGTGGTGTTTGTTGTTTTTAATCAGCATATATATTTATCATCTACATTGATCTTTCTACTGAATGGTATACTATGTTTAGTAGTTTACTATCTTCTTGACTATCCATGCTCGTCTGCATGCTATATTCTTGCTACTAGTTATTTGCACTATCCTATTCTTTGTAAATATGGTTGGCATGTCCTCTTTTGTAAATTACTATCTGCATGACATTATCACCAAATAGAACAAAATAAATAAATTGCACATACATTTCACAGATTATTTAATTTATTTAATTTATGTTTGCATAATATTAACCATTTTATTCTCAAAGGTTTTTCTTAAGCTTAATATAATCATCCGGTATATTAAACAAATAATTGGAAAGAAAGATTTAAAAATTAACTTTAATAATATAAATTTTAAAATATTGTGACAAACTTCATCGATAATATAATGAAAACAATAACATTTAAGTATAACAGACCGATTTTTTTTTTTTATCTGATAGTTCTCACAAGTGTTCAGACTTAATATTATAATAAGTATAACAAAAAACTTAGCTAAGCCAAAGATGGCAATGCATTACATATTTTCTTGCCTATTATTATCATCGGTAAACTTACTATTGTGCATTGACTATATCTCAACAGAAAGAGAAGGATAAAGAAGTAGATAGACACAAGAACAGTAAACAAAACCAGTCATTATTTTTTAGCAAGAAATTATCACCACCATATCAACTTCCACATTTCAGACAAACGTCGTACCTCTTCACAACCATCATCCCAGTCATCGCCCCAACCTTCCCAGTCGCGGCCCCAAGCATCCGTGGCAGATGCTCCGATTGTGGCTTCTCTCGGAGTCTCAACTCGCACACGAACTTCCCCATCTAGTTCCTCTCAGCAATCCTCTCAGACCCATCAGGCTCCCTCTCAAGCCTTCTTAGAATCAAATACCTTCAGTGGATCAAGTTCAGCGTCCCAATCACAATCCTCTCAATCACCATCTTCCGCATCCCAGTCCTCTACGTTCAAATCCTCCCAGTCCCAATCTTCTGACAGACCACTTTCCTCCCTATCACCGCCCCCCGCCCCACTCAAACCCTTGCCCCCAGTGGAGTTGCCCTGCCCTGAGGTGTGTACGCAGGTCTTCAGCCCCGTGTGTGGGAGTGACGACCATACATACTCGAACCTGTGCGAGCTGGAGAAGAATAGCTGCAGGCAGAGGTCGGCTGGAGGGTTCAACTTGAGGAAGCAGTTTGACGGTCCTTGTGGTGAGTACGGGTTCAGTAACATCATTATTGCAATCGTATTCAACTTCTCAGGAAAAGTTCATTATTGTGCATCAGCTGTCAATTAAAGAGGGTTGTGCTAAATTGGTCAACAAATAACCCAGATGATGGAACAAATGATCAATTTGTTTTAAATTATAAAATATTCTTCCTTTTCCTTCAATCCAAACTAAGTGAAGTTCTTGACAATAAGTAACTTTCTTTCCAATTCTTTAACATACCCTATAAAAGCCCTGACAATACCTAACTTTCAACCCTTTCACACAATGTAAACCGGGGGCAGACACTGATGCTAAGTGTAATCAAGCTAACCTGGCAGAAATTGATAACACTGCCTTTCCATACTTCCTTTCTAAACTGCTTGTGTGATGCCGCCGTTATTAAATATTGGGTAAACAATCGTGTGCCAGGTTTGCTTGAACACACTTTAACTCCTGTTCTCGTTACTCCCGCAGTTGCCTCGCTCCCCAAAGGCCCCGTCTGTAATCAGCGGTGTGCAGCCCTACATCAGCCAGTCTGCGGCACTGACGGGGAGACCTACGGGAACCCATGCCTTCTCTCGCTCGCCTCCTGCCTCCACTCCTTCGCCGATATCGTGGTGGCCAACGAGGGACCATGCGGGGGTGAGGCTTGACCGGAGAGTTCTTAGGTCTATGGTATTGGGTGGTGGTGGAAGACTGAATGGATCTAGATAGTACGCTAAAGTTCCTGGTTGTGATAGAGTGAATCTAGGTGGTGGGCTATGATTTTGTGTGGCGGCACAAAGTTTCAATTGGATTTAGGTAGTAGAAGTGGTGGTAGAAAGGAGAAAGCGTGTGTCGTACTGTATATAGGTGGTGGAGTTCCTGGTTGCGATAGAGGCTGGAGTGAATCTAGGTGGTGAGTTTTGATTTGGTGTGGCAGCAGAAGGTTTCGATTGCATTCAGGTAGTAGAATGAGCGGTAAAAGCAGGAAATTTGTAATGTACTTAGGTGGGGAAAGTCCTAAAACGACGGGAATCTAAAGGATGAAGATGTTGAAAATGAATGTGCTATTGGAAGAGGTATACGTGTGCCTTAAGGTCAGGTTTTGTAAGTGTTGGGTGGAGGAATATAGATGAATTATGATGACAGAATAAGTTAAACAAGAGAGGGGTGACTTGGGTGGACAAAAGATTAATTTACACGATATTGTAAATGTTATATATTATATTTGTGTCTTTAACCCTTAACTGGCGGCACCCGGCTATTGTCGAGTTAAATAAATGTGGCCTATGTGGCGGGTCACGGCTATTGTCGAGTGCAATTTTGAGCACATAATGTGCTCTGAGAGAGAGCGGAGCGGTGGGAGGAGCGTAGATTACCTCCTGACCGCTCGCCACGGCCGCCATGGACCTACTGAGATTTATTGCACCCTCCTCCACCCTCTCTCACTCGCTACACACGTAATAATGTAAGAAAATTACTGTATTTTAGCGATTTTGCCCTTCGGTTGTACGATCGTTGCAAGACAACCAGTGATCGTAGAAGGATGGTTCGGGTATCATTGGAAAGCTCAATTTACGCCCTTTCAGGGATACATACTTGTATTACGCTCTGGGTCTTGTTTATGCATGAAAAAGAGCACGGAAACAACCCCATTTATGGTAAAGACACCCGCTGGGCGGCACGGTCAAATACACCGCCTAGGCCGCTCGTAAGGTGTTAATCAGTCCGGATCGGTTTTTAGGTTTCCTTCCACTTTTCACAAATTATATGTTTGTGAACAATAGGTTTTATCCTCTTATTTAAAATACATGTTTTATTCTATTAACCCCTTCTGTACCGGTGACGTCTTTTTAACATTATTCTGGCTATCATTACACATATTTAATCAGCTTCAAAATTACCGTAAATTTACCGTAATTTACCAGGAATAAAAAAGCTTCAAACTATCTCACTTAACCATTTAACTACCACAAGTCCTTCTTAAACTGCATACAATCGTCTAAATATAGCTAGAATGAAATAAAAGACATCTCCGGTACAGATGGGGTTAAATTAATCATCTATACTTCTAGGGTGGCCTAATTAGCTGAGTGTACTATTGTAGTTTCGATCCTTCATTCCTCTCTGCTGATTATTTACATGGTATAAAGGTAGCGCCAACGAACTTGACAATAATCTTGATCTCTGACCTCTCTGTAACTCAAAAGGGCCTGGAGCAAACTGGCTGTAAATATCCACATCTATTTCCTGGTGGACTCATCCCAAATGATAGAAACTTCAGCTCAATTGCTTTCATTCATTTCGAGTTATAAGAAGTTAAGGGGTCAAGTCTGTTGTCAAGTTGGCTGGCCCTACCATTTTATAGTCTATATTACAAAACTAAATATTAAAATTGGTTCTTCTTTCCCCTGTTCCTATAATATATGTTGTCTAAGTTATGCATGCTGTAAAGAGAACTACATTCTTACTATTCTTTACTGACGAGGTTGGAGGATTTGGGAACTATTCTACCCTTCTTGCTAAGCTATTCTATGTCTTTCATACCGGTTATATGTTAGGTAAGAGTAGCTGTATGCAGTCTTGTAAGGATCAGTGAATCTGTTGTTATTTAGTTTCCTTTTTAATAAATTCAGGGTTAAACGTCCTATGTTCATCTAGAGTGGCAGTGAAATAATTCCAGGCACAAATAAAAAATAAAATAATATTAAATATTAAAAGTCTACAATTGCCCATTCACAAGATGTCTTAACAAGGTTTTACTCAAGATACTATTCAAGCCGAGGTAGCTGAAATGTTACATGACTTTTGGCTCAGAATGTTCCAACTTCTCTCTCGGGGCCTCTCATCGTATTAAGTGTTAACCCCTTCTGTACCGGCGATGTCTTTCTAATTTTATTTTTGGTATATTTAGAAGACTTTGTGCGGCTTAAGGGGAGATCTCCACTTGAGGGATTTTTTTCTTGAATCCTTTCTCCCTCATGTTTAGCCCCATTGCTTTTCATATTATAAAACGTTCGCCCCATTAGTTTAGCGATTTTAAGAACTTTCACCCCATATTAAGACCTTTCGCGCCATTCAGGTGTCGATTTTATCCTGGCGAGCGATAGCGAGCCTGTAATTTAAGAGGAACCGGCCTTTGGCCGGGACATTTTTCTACCGAAAAATGTACAAATTTATCTTGAAAGGGACTCAAGGGGGTATAATTTTAAGCTTGATGGAGGTCTAGGGAACAAACTAAATACCTCCCATTAAGAAGGATCTGGGGTAGTAAAAAGGGTAAAGTGAGATAGTTCAAAGCCTGTTAATTGCTGAAGGCACTTTTTAAAATGAATATAATCGTGTAATAGTAGCCAAAATAAAGTTAAAATTTCGTTGCCGGTACTGAAGGGGTTAAGCAGATGTTAATAAAGTAAACAAACTTATTCGGACTGATCAAAGAACGGTAGTTATAAGAGGCGGGCGTAAACAATGAAATCAAATCAAACATGGTGCTTGAGTTATAAATATTATGTTATAATTAATGTCGTATTTTCACGAGGCAAGTTCAACTGACTAATACAGTATGTTTATCCAACCCATCTTGCTTTTAAAGACAGTAGAATTATTCAAGTGATCAAGTATGACCTTAAATTTGGAGTTGAGGAGTTGACTTTCCGATAAAAAATAAACTACTTTTATAGATATGGAAAGTGACATAAAGCATAAACCTATATTATGTCAACCAACTAATAGCGAGAAAATTAAGACTATTCAGTGAACCGATACAACAATTGTGAAGTTACAAGTGTTAGCATATTGGATAAACTGTAGTTGCCACATTACTATATTTCGAAAAAAAAAGGTAACAAAATAATGTGTTAAAATACGTTTGCCTTATGAAAACACTGGAATGGTTGGAAAATGAGACTACTATTTACATGTACTTAAGAATAAATTTTATTTTTAAACACGCCTTGTATCTCTCTCTCTTTCATGTACTAACCCAAGACCCTTAGGGAACAATATTTAATAACTGGTGATAGTATCCTTCCTTATAGAAAACTATTAACAATGGACATTTTGCATGCCTATACTGTGCTGTATATTCAACAACGCCGTGATTAGTAGTCTATACCTCTATAATGATGATTATAGTCTATACCTCTATAATGATGATTATAGTCTATACCTCTATAATGATGATTAGTAGTCTATACCTCTATAATGATGATTAGTAGTCTATACCTCTATAATGATGATTATAGTCTATACCTCTATAATGATGATTAGTAGTCTTTACCTCTATAATGATGATTAGTAGTCTTTACCTCTATAATGATGATTAGTAGTCTTTACCTCTATAATGATGATTAGTAGTCTTTACCTCTATAATGATGATTAGTAGTCTATACCTCTATAATGATGATTAGTAGTCTATACCTCTATAATGATGATTAGTAGTCTATACCTCTATAATGATGATTAGTAGTCTTTACCTCTATAATGATGATTAGTAGTCTTTACCTCTATAATGATGATTAGTAGTCTATACCTCTATAATGATGATTAGTAGTCTATACCTCTATAATGATGATTAGTAGTCTTTACCTCTATAATGATGATTAGTAGTCTTTACCTCTATAATGATGATTAGTAGTCTTACCTCTATAATGATGATTAGTAGTCTTTACCTCTATAATGATGATTAGTAGTCTATACCTCTATAATGATGATTAGTAGTCTATACCTCTATAATGATGATTAGTAGTCTATACCTCTATAATGATGATTAGTAGTCTTTACCTCTATAATGATGATTAGTAGTCTTTACCTCTATAATGATGATTAGTAGTCTATACCTCTATAATGATGATTAGTAGTCTATACCTCTATAATGATGATTAGTAGTCTTTACCTCTATAATGATGATTAGTAGTCTTTACCTCTATAATGATGATTAGTAGTCTTTACCTCTATAATGATGATTTTTGCCATAGGATGCATGCTGAGGTTATCAAATTAAATTAAATATGCATAAAAGAAGAACCCCACCAAATGGATACATTACAACATGAGGGGTTATATGGAATACCGGTACAGTTTGTACATTTTTCGATAGAAAAATGTCTCCAGCGAAGCTGGATTTCTCCATACAATGCTGGCTCGCTATCGCTCGCCAGGAAAAAATCGACACCTGGATGGGGATAAACGTCTTTAAAAAGTTGGCTGAATGGGGCCGAATGGATACAAACCAGAGAAAGAGAGAAAAACAGAGAAAGAGAAAAAAAGAAGGTGATCCCCTTAACAAAAATATTCTGGCTATCATTGTAAGATTTTATACGGCTTAGGAAGGATCTGTGGGAGTTAAAACGGTTAAGTAACACCCGTTCTTAACATTAATCATAAATTACAAACCCCAATGCACTTGAATAAACTAATGAAAGTATGTGGTCCTCCCGGAATTCGATCTCGGGACACAAAACCCAGAACATAAGCATCTGAACCGTAATAAGGTCTCAATTAAGCCTTTGTTCCTGTTCCGACTCCTGATGCTGCCCCTGTTCCTGCTCCAGCTCCTGTTCCAAGTTCTGTTCCTGTTAGAAGTTCTGTTCCTGTTCCAAGTTCTGTTCCTGTTAGAAGTTCTGTTCCTGTTCCAAGTTCTGTTCCTGTTAGAAGTTCTGTTCCTGTTCCAAGTTCTGTTCCTGTTAGAAGTTCTGTTCCTGTTCCAAGTCCTGTTCCTGCTACTGTTCCTGTTCCGGCTTCTGTTCCAAGTCCTGTTCCTGCCTCTGTTCCTGCTCCTGTTCCAAGTCCCATTCCTGTTCCTGCTCCGACCTCCTCCTGTAGTAAGCAGTGTATCAGGATCTTCACACCAGTCTGCGGGATGGACAGCAAGACCTACAACAACATGTGTCTGCTGGGGATAGCCGACTGTCAGAGCAGAGAGGCTGGAGGACCTGGCGTGGGGCTGGCTTTCGAGGCTGCTTGTGGTCAGTACACGAAGAAATGTTCTACGCATATAATTGCATTCAGGCATTATTAACCCGTTGAGTACCAGTGACGTGTGTTATCAATTATTCTAGCTATATTTAGACGATATTATGCAGCTTAGGAAGGATCTGCGGTAGTTAAAAGGATTGGTTGAGATAATTTGAAGCAGTATTATCACTAGAAGTCCTTCCGAATCTGAATAAAATAGTCTTATAGTTGCTACAATAAAATGAAAAAGACGTCGCTGGTACTGTATGGGTTAAGTTACTTCGCTGAAAGAAAAAATAGCTATACAATTTGTTATTTAAAATATGTACGATAGTCATATAATCTATGACGGTGATGCCGGCATATATTTTTGTTGCAAAAAATGTACTGAATGCGTAAAAAACTTGTGTGACCAGATGCCGTTCCCACCAACGAGCCGCTGCTCCCCGTGGAAGCCGGCAACACACGTAGGCCGGAGTGTCCTATATGCAACAGCAAGATCATTGAGACTCCCGTGTGTGACAGCAATGGAAAAACCCGAGCCAGCAGCTGCGAGGTGGCGAGGAAGAACTGTAGGAAAGGGACTACTGTCAAGGTGGTTAGCTTCGGTCCTTGCGGTGAGTTTTACTGAGCTATTGCCTGGTAAAGAATAATTTCCAGATCAATACCTACAGCTCTTTAGTCGAGTGTTGCAGTGATCAAGATTGTGTAATGCATTTACTCATCTCACAATATGCATTTCAACAGCTTATGACTGGCTGACATAAAATACTATATCAACCTTTTGCTATACTCTGCTGATTCAGTTCAACATATAAAGAAACTCCTATCATTACGTGGCTAAATTTTCATATGTTGTCAGCTCGGCTAGCAGAGAACAGCTCCGGTGGTGGAGCTTCTGTGGCTGTTCCACCTTCAGTTCCTGCTCCTGTTCCTACTCCTGCCCCGACCTCCTCCTGTACTGAGCAGTGTACCAGGATCTTCACACCGGTCTGCGGGACGGACGGCAAAACCTATAACAACATGTGTCTGCTGGGGATAGCCGACTGTCAGAGCAGAGAAGCTGGGGGACCAGGGGTGGTGCTGGCATATGAAGCTGCTTGTGGTGAGTCATTGTTGAAACCGAAAGTTCAGAGAGAGACATACAACCATGTGCTTTCAATTGTGTAACTCAAATGCTATCCCACCATTAGTACATTATATGCAGTACTATATTGTTTATGGTAACTAAAAATCATTAAATTTTCTAATTTCTCTAAAGTTAATCAGCTTCACTGAGTAACTGATCATAAGTCAGAGTGAGTAAACATCAAGACACCCAAGATCAAATATTGACCTATGACACTCATACACCACAATATTCTGGTACAATCTGAGAAAATATCCTAGATGATGACAGCATAGATAAAAAAAAAAAACATTAGAGAAAGAACAACTTATGTACATTGTTTCACTTACAGCTCAACAGGCCAATCGCCTAAAGGATATACTGTATAAGTTAAGAATTGTCAATAAAGTGGTCTTCCTCAAATCACACTTATACAGCATGCATCATGTTACTGTTTCCACTATAGGTAGCACCAGCAAACTTGACAATAATCTTGACCCCCTTAACTTCTCTCATAACTCAAAATGAATGAAAGCAATCGGGCTGACATTTCTATCATTTGGGAAGAGCCCACCCGGGAAATAGGTGTGGATATTTACAGCCAGTTTTCTCTAGGCCCTTTTGAGTTACAAGGAGGTCAGGATCAAGATTTTTGTCATGTTCGTTGGCGCTACCTATAACACTTTTATCTTCCTGACTCCAACAGACACTCGAGACTCCTCCTCAGGTGGTCAAGCTGCCTCAGGTCCAGCTCCTGCCCCAGCCTCCTCCTGTAGTGAGCAATGTACCAGAATCTTCACACCGGTTTGCGGGACGGACAGCAAGACCTACAACAACATGTGTCTGCTGGGGATAGCTGACTGTCAGAGCAGAGAGGCTGGAGGACCTGGGGTAGATCTTGCCTACGAGGCTGCTTGTGGTAAGTTTAAAATCAATCCAAAAGTTTATGAGAAAGAAATAACAGCCTCGCAGATTCACTTTCATAATCAGATAACAATGATTGCATATGTGATTTTCAAGAACAGCTCCATGCAAGTTTGTCAGTTCCATGGATTGAGCAATTCATTGCAACAATAACCTTAGTTAATGTGAGTAGATCACAAACGATTCCGGATTAAAATACCTTGATTTTCTCAAATATTAAAACAGCATATCATAACATGCAAATCTAATCTCCTTGTTTTGTTGACATCAACAGATACTCGAGGTTCTTCCTCAAGTGGTCAAGCTGCCTCTGGTCCACCCCCTGCCCCAGCGTCCTCCTGTAGTGAGCAGTGTACCAGAATCTTCACACTGGTCTGCGGGACGGACGGCAAGACGTATAATAACATGTGCCTGCTGGGGATAGCTGACTGTCAGAGCAGAGAGGCTGGAGGACCTGGGGTAGATCTTGCCTATGAGGCTGCTTGTGGTAAGGGTTAAATTCACAACTTACCATGCAATATTGCGTGCTTATGAAGTTAAGTCGTCTTGTATATATGGATTCAGATTCAGACCTGCCCTTGTTTCTCTCTTGCATGTCAAATATCCTACAAAACATACAGAAACTAATCTACTATTTTTGCTAACTCCAACAGATACACAAGAATCATCCTCAGGTGGTCAAAGAGTACCATCACTCACTCCTGTTCCTGCTCCAACCTCCTCCTGTAGCGAGCAGTGCACCCGGATCCTGAGCAAGGTCTGTGGCTCCGACGGTCAAACCTACAGCAACCACTGTTTGCTGGAGGTAGCCGACTGTCAGAGTAAGGAGAGTGGAGGACAGGGCATCGAGCTTGTGTACGAAGGGCCCTGTGGTAAGTCCATGTATAACTTACTGTACAGATAAGTGGTAAAATTACTGATTCACTCAAAGTATAAAGTTGAGAGAGAGGTATACTGACCAGGATTTGAACCCACTCACTCTAGGTATTTTTGGAAGACTTGGGCACCGAATCCACTCGACCATGAGCGGATATGATAGCATAATAATTTTAAATGCAGTAGTCCACTTCAACACATATGTGGACAGTGTTTGTATTACCTGCACAGGTGTGGCATAGATCTTCACCTTTCGTACACTGAAAACTGTAACTTTTGACTGTTCTCCAGATTATATCCATATGCTTGCCAAATTTCAACTAAATATTTCAACATACATGATGACAATTCAAAATTATTGACCTCCACCGAAGAGTAACATAAACACAATAAAGCTGTGGCACACAAAATGCTAAGCAATTTCTTGACAAATCTAACCTTCATATCACAATAGCTCAATATAGCAAAAAATTAGAGGGATTATAAAATTTAAGGTAAATTCGAGACTGCAGTCTTCTAATGATTAAGTAACACCCCGTTCTTAACATTAATCATCAATTACAAACCCCAATGCACTTAAATAAACTAATGAAAGCATTTCCTCCCGGGATTCGAACTCAGGACACCACACCCAGAACATAAGCATCTAAACCATTACACCACCAATACAGTTATATATAAGACTAACGCAAATATTTTATAATCATACTAAGCTCCAAATCTTTCATACCCTCTACAACCCACAGAAGACCCCACCGCCCATGTATCCCCCGGACCTTTTGAGTGTGACGTACAGTGCACCAAGATCCTGCTGCCCGTGTGTGGCACCGATGGACTCACTTACAACAATGAGTGTCTGCTGCGGGTGGCCCACTGTCGCAATAGGGAGGCGGGAGGACTTGAGCTTAAACTAGCTTATGAAGGATCTTGTGGTAAGTTAAATGCATTAGTTCATTTAACCCTTCAAGTACCAGCAACGTGTGATTTATTTTATTCTAGCTACATTAAGACGACATTATTCACCTTAGGAAGGATCTGTGGTAGTTAAAAGGGTCGGTTGAGATAGTCGAAGCCTTATTATTGATAGAGTTCCTTCGTAATCTGAGTATAATAGTCTACTAGTTGCCAGAATATGATGAAAAGCATGTCCCTGGTACTGAATGGGTTGTTGTTGTTGTTGTTCCCCAAGCTGCCTGGCCGAACAGCCCCAAGGCCCCGAACAAGGCCAAGGCCATAAACGAGCGCCCCCACAGAACCCTCCCTGCCGACCACAATAAAACCTGGGTGACCGAAGCCACTCCATGGCGGGGAGCTGAGGAGGGTGCGGAAACGCCCCGGGAAACCAAAGCCCCACCCAGGGCCCTGTGCCCCTCAGCAATTATGAAGAGAAAGTTGAGGGGCAAAGGAAAAATGTGACGCTTTGGCTTCCAATCTTGGTAGATTGGGAGGTTAATCCACGGAAGAGACGCCGCCACTTGAGATCTAGAAAATATATAAGTAAAAGGAACAGTCAGAGTAAGCTATGGGTATGGCAGAGAATGGGTTAATGTGAGCAGTAGGTGGAACACAATCGCCTGCCCATTTCTATACAAATTGCTTTAATCATCATCTGACTGAATTAGTTAACTAAGTGATGTTATATGTTGGTATTTTACGTCATTATTTGTATATTAATTACTTTCCTCAAAGAAACTTTGAAAAATAAAAACAATTACTTATGCACTTATATAGTTCATAATCATTGTTTTAACCCCTTCTGTACCGGCGACGTCTAATTAGTTTTAGTCTAGCTATTTTTAGACGATTTTATACAGTTCAGGAAGGATCTGTGCTAGTAAAAAGGGTTAAGGGAGGTCAGGCCTGTTAATAGTGTATTTGTTGGAAATTCCTGTTTATTTGTTGGAGGTTGTTAAGTGAGATGAGCGAGTGTTATTTGTTGGAGGTTTTTAAGTGAGATAGTTCGAGGCCTGTTATTTGTTGGAGGTTTTTAAGTGAGATAGTTCGAGGCCTGTTATTTGTTGGAGGTTGTTAAATGAGATAGTTCGAGGCCTGTTATTTGTTGGAGGTTGTTAAGTGAGATAGTTCGAGGCCTGTTATTTGTTGGAGGTTTTTAAGTGAGATAGTTCGAGGCCTGTTATTTGTTGGAGGTTGTTAAGTGAGATAGTTCGAGGCCTGTTATTTGTTGGAGGTTTTTAAGTGAGATAGTTCGAGGCCTGTTATTTGTTGGAGGTTTTTAAGTGAGATAGTTCGAGGCCTGTTATTTGTTGGAGGTTTTTAAGTGGAGATAGTTCGAGGCCTGTTATTTGTTGGAGGTTTTAGTGAGATAGTTCGAGGCCTGTTATTTGTTGGAGGTTTTTAAGTGAGATAGTTCGAGGCCTGTTATTTGTTGGAGGTTTTTAAGTGAGATAGTTCGAGGCCTGTTATTTGTTGGAGGTTTTTTAAGTGAGATAGTTCGAGGCCTGTTATTTGTTGGAGGTTTTTTAAGTGAGATAGTTCGAGGCCTGTTATTTGTTGGAGGTTTTTAAGTGAGATAGTTCGAGGCCTGTTATTTGTTGGAGGTGTGTTATTTGTTGCGGTTTTTAAGTGAGATAGTTCGAGGTTATTTGTTGGAGGTTTTTAAGTGAGATAGTTCGAGGCCTGTTATTTGTTGGAGGTTTTTAAGTGAGATAGTTCGAGGCCTGTTATTTGTTGGAGGTTTTTAAGTGAGATAGTTCGAGGCCTGTTATTTGTTGGAGGTTTTTAAGTGAGATAGTTCGAGGCCTGTTATTTGTTGGAGGTTGTTAAGTGAGATAGTTTGAGGCCTGTTATTTGTTGGAGGCTCTCTTTTAACTGACTAAAATTGTCTAATAGTATAGAATAAAGTTAAAAAGATGTCACAGGTACTGAAAGGGTTAATATATTCAACTATTCTCAGAAGGCCTGAATGCCCAAGTACCCCCCGGATCAGCCCCTAAGTGTGACGAACAGTGCACCAAGATCCTTCTGCCTGTGTGCGGCTCCGACGGGTTAACTTACAACAACGAGTGCCTGCTGAAGGTCGCCAACTGTCAGATCAGAGAGTTGGGTGGCCTGGGGATTTCTCTGGCGTGCGCTTGCGGTAATTGGTATTAACCATTTCTGTTTCAGCGTGATAAGGCTTTTCTTCATATGCAATATATCCGAATGTATACTTTGGGTATGGACATATTTAAGTGACGCAAAAAGTTAATGTAGATGTCCATTAATGGTAACTTCTTCCAAAATAGAATCAATCGTGCCGTTGGTGGGGAGCGAAGAAGACGGGTCACCTGAAGATAACTCCGAGGATGACGACGACGGTGAGTTCCCCGCTAATGTCCTGCACTACCTACAGCCTATATGAAGACGGGTCACCTGAAGATAACTCCGAGGATGACGACGACGGTGAGTTCCCCGCTAATGTCCTGCACTACCTACAGCCTATATGAGACCAGGGAACATACTGTAGGAAAACATAATTCTTACTGTACTAAAAATACATCAATCTTAAAATCTATAGGAGTCCTCCCTAAAAATACATCAATCTTAAAATCTATAGGAGTCCTCCCTAAAAATGAAGAGACCCCCCCCCCCCCGAGTGGAGTCGAAGGGTGAGTGCAGCTATGTCCTATGCTGGTACAGGCTCCCATTGAATGATTGATATATCTTCTTGTTATTTTACTCTTTACTTCATCAGTATTCAGTTAAAACCGTATTTATATAACTAGGTCTAGACTCTAGACTGTTCCTCTAGAACTATATTCTGTTTCACATTATATTTAAACTAAAGCGTCCATTTTGTAGAATCAATATGCTTCAGTTTAACCCTCTCACGCACAATGACAGGAATTGAGTAGGCTACCTGTTATCCCAACAAAGTGAACAACAACGCAATTTCAGTCATCAAAACTTAATAAATTTCGAAAGCTTGACCCGATATAAGCATTTCGTGGAGTTGAACCACTGCCCCTATAAAGCGCAATAAGTAGAACTCAAATCATGAAGACCCAGTGATCCAGTATCAATGATTGTCCATACAGATACCCTAGGTGATGATTAATAAATCATAGACGAAAACTTAACTTACATGAAGTGCGTGAGAGGGTTAAACTAAGACTTTCACTAATCTTGCCAATGAACATGAACGACGCTTGGTGGAACAAACTCCAAGGGAGCAGCCATAGCCTAACCTCGTCTACTCTTATACACCATCAACTAATGCAAAGTCAATTTAGTGTCATTAAGGGGAGATCCTACACTTGTTATCAATTTGTTTCTTTATTTATTATTTATCTAGTTTCCTCGCTAGACCTCCATCAAGCTTAAAATGAAGCCCCCTAAACCCCCTTTCAAGATAAGTTTGTACATTTTTCGGTAGAAAAATGTCCTGGCCGAAGGCCGATTCCTCTTAAATTACAGGCTTGCTATTGCTCGCCAGGAAAAAATAGAGACCTAATTGACAGGAAAGGTCTTAAAATTGACAGAAATGGGGCGAAAGTTCATAAAATCGCCAAACTAATGGGTCTAAAGATGAGGGAGAAGGTGGTCTAGAAAAGCGACTCGTCTCCCCTTAACTCTTGTAATACCGGTGACGTTCTTTGCATTATAACCTGGCAACTATTAGACGATTTTATTAAGTTCAAGAAGGACCTCCAACCATTAAAAGGCTCCGAACTGTTTGAATTCAGCCTTTGAGCTAACACAGATCCTTCCAAAATATTTAGTTTAAGAAGGACCTCTAACCATTAAAAGGCTCCGAACTGTTTGAATTCAGCCTTTGAGCTAACACAGATCCTTCCAAAATATTTAGTTTAAGAAGGACCTCCAACCATTAAGAGGCTCCGAACTGTTTGAATTCAGCCTTTGAGCTAACACAGATCCTTCCAAAATATTTAGTTTAAGAAGGACCTCCAACCATTAAAAGGCTCCGAACTGTCTGAATTCAGCCTTTGAGCTAACACAGATCCTTCCAAAATATTTAGTTTAAGAAGGACCTCCAACCATTAAAAGGCTCCGAACTGTCTGAATTCAGCCTTTGAGCTAACACAGATCCTTCCAAAATATTTAGTTTAAGAAGGACCTCTAACCATTAAAAGGCTCCGAACTGTCTGAATTCAGCCTTTGAGCTAACACAGATCCTTCCAAAATATTTAGTTTAAGAAGGACCTCTAACCATTAAAAGGCTCCGAACTGTCTGAATTCAGCCTTTGAGCTAACACAGATCCTTCCAAAATATTTAGTTTAAGAAGGACCTCTAACCATTAAAAGGCTCCGAACTGTTTGAATTCAGCCTTTGAGCTAACACAGATCCTTCCAAAATATTTAGTTTAAGAAGGACCTTTAACCATTAAAAGGCTCCGAACTGTCTGAATTCAGCCTTTGAGCTAACACAGATCCTTCCTAAGCTGAATAAAATCGTCTGATAGTTTAGTGTATTATAAGTCCAAATACACTGTACAAATTCGAACACTTAAACCCTTCTCTACCGGCGACATATTGGTACGTGCATTCTAGCTATACAGACGATTTTACGCAGTTTAAAAATGATCTGTGGAAGTAAAAAGGGTTAAGTGAGATAGTTGGAAGCAGTACAGTAAAGCCAAGTTAATTTCGTGTAGTTAATTTAGTGTAGTTAACTCTTGTAGTACCGGTGACGTCCTTTTCGTGTAGTTAACTCTTGTAGTACCGGTGACGTCCTTTTTCATTATATTCTGACAACATTTAAATTAGTTTAAGGGGAGGTTTTTAGTTTGGTCCCTAGATATCCATCAAGCTTAAGATTACACCCCCTTGAGCCCCTTTCAAGATAAATTTGTACATTTTTCGGTAGAAAAATGTCCCGGCTGAAAGCCGGTTCCTCTTAAATAACAGGCTCGCTATCGCTCGCCATGATAAAATCGACACCTAAATGGCACGAAAGGTCTTAAAATTGACAGAAATGGGTCGAAAGTTCTTAAAATTGTCAAAATAATGGGGCGAACGTCTTAAAATTAGAAAAGCAATGGGGCTAAACATGAGGGAGAAAAGAGTCAAGAAAAAAATCCCTCACGTGGATATCTCCCCTTAAGAATAACATCTACTCAATAAAAGGCTGTATAATAGCTCCATTCATCCTTTTAGCTAACATGAATCGTTCCTGAACTTCATGAAATCGTCTAAATGGAGTTGAAATAAATTAAAATAACACATCACCGGTACAGCAAGGCTTAAACGTGTATTAATTAGTGTACACATCGCATTTAAGTTAATTTAATCTAACCTTAATTCACACACGAAACGGCTACCACAATGCATAACCCAATTTCGACAAAAAAAGAAAGCCCACATTTAATTCAAACTAAACTTATCTTTAATATCTAAGCAGAAATAACCAAGTATGACTTTCAACACCATTTGTTCTTCATAAAACCAAACATCCAAATGAATTGCAATGATAAATTTAACATTTCCATTATATAATATCGATTTTAAATTTGAAAGAAACTCTAAACCGAATTGAGTTGTTAGTTTAGTTTAGTTGATTCTTCACGATATATCAGATGGATAGATATGTATGTGCAATGAGAAGCAAGCCATTATGTTTCTATTCATACAAGTGACCACACAATACAATACACAATATACAAGCTAGGCCTAAGGAAGAGAAATAGTTGTAAATATAATATGTACGAATCGTAACGTTATTTTGACACAACTAAACTTAAATTAAGGGGAGATCTCCACTTGAGGGATTTTTTTTTCTTGACCCCTTTCTCCCTCATGTTTAGCCCCGTTGCTTTTGATATTATAAAACGTTTGCCCTATTAGTTTAGCGATTTTAAGAACTTTCACCCCATATTAAGACCTTTCGTGCAATTCAGGTGTAGATTTTATCCTGGCGAGCGATAGCGAGCCTGTAATATAAGAGGAACCGGCCTTTGGCCGGGACATTTTTCTACCGAAAAATGTCAAAATTTATCTTCAAAGGGACTCAAGGGGGTGTAATTTTAAGCTTGATGGAGGTCTAGGGAACAAACTAAATACCTCCCCAAAAGCTATATATAGGTGTTAGCTTCATAAATGTGTATGTGTGTGTGTGTGTGTGTGTGTGTGTGTGTGTGTGTGTGTGTGTGTGTGTGTGTGTGTGTGTGTGTGTGTGTGTGTTGATTATTATATATGATTTGTTTATTTACAACTTTATAGTCTAAACAATACCCAAAATATACACTTGCCATTTTAGACGATAGGAATATTAGGAGACCGTAATTATCTTAAGCTATGCAAGAGGAACAATACTATAGAAGTTAATGATGATAATGACTATGGTTGTGATTTGTAATTTAATAAATATGTATAATGATCTGTGTGTTATTATCCGATGAAACATGTTGACAATTAATGATTCTACGGGTTGCAGCTAGCTAACTCCCTAGTACTCTTTTTCAGTTCGATAGGGATTTTGTGCAACCTAAAAATAAATAAATATGTTAATACAACTAAATAGGCACACAATAATAATAATAATAGTACTGATAAAAATAACAATGTAAACAATATTATTATACTATTTAAAAACACTATTATATTACCTATTATATTACCTGTTATATTACCTATTATATTACCTGTTATATTACCTGTTATATTACCTGTTATATTACCTGTTATATTACCTGTTATATACTATATATTACCTGTTATATTATCTCTATTATCTATTATATTACCTGTTATATTACCTGTTATATTACCTGTTATATTACCTGTTATATTATCTATTACACACCTGTTATATTATCTATTATATTATCTATTATATTACCTGTTATATTACCTATTATATTACCTGTTATATTACCTGTTATATTACCTGTTATATTATCTATTATATTACCTGTTATATTATCTATTATATTATCTATTATATTACCTGTTATATTACCTGTTATATTACCTATTATATTACCTGTTATATTACCTGTTATATTACCTGTTATATTATCTATTACACACCTGTTATATTATCTATTATATTATCTATTATATTACCTGTTATATTACCTGTTATATTACCTGTTATATTACCTGTTATATTACCTGTTATATTACCTATTATATTACCTGTTATATTATCTATTATATTATCTATTATATTACCTGTTATATTACCTGTTATATTACCTGTTATATTACCTGTTATATAATTACAAGGACTATCTTATATTACCTGTTATATTACCTATTATATTACCTGTTATATTACCTATTATATTACCTATTATATTACCTGTTATATTACCTGTTATATTACCTATTATATTACCTGTTATATTACCTGTTATATTACCTATTATATTACCTGTTATATTACCTATTATATTACCTGTTATATTACCTGTTATATTACCTATTATATTACCTGTTATATTACCTATTATATTACCTGTTATATTACCTGTTATATTACCTATTATATTACCTGTTATATTACCTGTTATATTACCTATTATATTACCTGTTATATTACCTATTATATTACCTGTTATATTACCTATTATATTACCTGTTATATTACCTATTATATTACCTATTATATTACCTGTTATTACCTGTTATATTACCTATTATATTACCTATTATATTACCTGTTATATTACCTATTATATTACCTATTATATTACCTGTTATATTACCTATTATATTACCTATTATATTACCTGTTATATTACCTGTTATATTACCTATTATATTACCTATTATATTACCTGTTATATTACCTGTTATATTACCTGTTATATTACCTGTTATATTACCTATTATATTACCTATTATATTACCTGTTATATTACCTATTATATTACCTGTTATATTACCTGTTATATTACCTATTATATTACCTGTTATATTACCTATTATTACCTGTTACCTATTACCTATTACCTATTATTACCTGTTACCTATTACCTATTATTACCTGTTACCTATTACCTATTACCTGTTACCTATTACCTATTATTACCTGTTACCTATTACCTGTTATATTACCTATTATATTACCTGTTATATTACCTATTATATTACCTGTTATATTACCTATTATATTACCTGTTATATTACCTGTTATATTACCTATTATATTACCTGTTATATTACCTGTTATATTACCTATTATATTACCTGTTATATTACCTGTTATATTACCTATTATATTACCTGTTATATTACCTGTTATATTACCTATTATATTACCTGTTATATTACCTGTTATATTACCTATTATATTACCTGTTATATTACCTATTATATTACCTATTATATTACCTATTATATTACCTGTTATATTACCTATTATATTACCTATTATATTACCTATTATATTACCTGTTATATTACCTGTTATATTACCTGTTATATTACCTATTATATTACCTATTATATTACCTATTATATTACCTGTTATATTACCTGTTATATTACCTATTCTCTATTGTAGGTACCACCAGACCATTTTATTGTAGGTACCACCAGACCATTTTATTGTAGGTACCACCAGACCATTTTATTCAGCTTGGAAAGGGTCTCTCTTAGTCACGAATATAACCCATTTAGGCAGATGACTCCATAGGAAAGGACGTAGTGAATAGAAGCAGTGTACATGGAATAATATAGTGAAGTTTCCCATAGTTCTACGCATTTTCTGTGGAAGCATTTGTGTGAATTTCGATTTTCTATGATAGTAACTGGAAGGGGAACCTGTTATAAATTCACAAAACTACTTTCTTGTTTACGTCAAATGAGGTCATAATAATAATAATAATAATAATAATAATAATAATAATAATAATAATAATCAAGCATAATTGTCGGTATTGTCACCTTAACCCTTTCGCTGCGGGTGATGTTCTGGAGCGTCCTGGCAAGTTACAACAATTTCCAGGCTTTAAAAGCCTGTAAAAAACGTAAAAATCGAGTGTCAGTGGGCGTGAGCGTGAGGGGCCCACCTCCGACCCTCAGAGCACCGAGCGGCTCACTGATGTTGACTGTGTCTCGCGCGGGTCTCTCTCTGTCTCTCTCAACAGTGTAGCCAAGCGAGTGAGTGTTACATAATAGCGGGTTTCCCGCGTTTCACTGGCACCACTGCGGGTGAACCAGACCACGTACAGGGCCCGTTCTGGTCTCATTTTGAAGCTATTTTCGCCTAGTTTTCGTCAGAATACACTTCATTTAATGCAGATGCTTGATTTATCATTCAGGAGTGCCTGAATATGCCCTAAATAGCCCAAACATAGCCGCAGCCAATGGGTTAAGGGTGACTGTCTTTTTGGTCTATTATATTGACCATTCATATACCTATGTTTTGATTTGCCTCGCTAGACCTCAAGCCCACCCTCCCCCACCCTGGTTGAAGGCTCGCTATTGCTCGCCAGGTAAAAAATCGACACCTAACCAAATTCCAGGACCGTTCACAACCCTATACCCATCATAAACCTACATTATTATTAAAGTACTTGTTTAAGGGGAGATATTAAAGTACTTGTTTAAGGGGAGATATTATAGTACTTGTTTAAGGGGAGATATTAAAGTACTTGTTTAAGGGGAGATATTATACTACTTGTTTAAGGGGAGATATTAAAGTACTTGTTTAAGGGGAGATATTAAAGTACTTGTTTAAGGGGAGATATTATAGTACTTGTTTAAGGAGAGATATTAAAGTACTTGTTTAAGGGGAGATATTATAGTACTTGTTTAAGGGGAGATATTAAAGTACTTGTTTAAGGGGAGATATTAAAGTACTTGTTTAAGGGGAGATATTAAAGTACTTGTTTAAGGGGAGATATTAAAGTACTTGTTTAAGGGGAGATATTATAGTACTTGTTTAAGGGGAGATATTATAGTACTTGTTTAAGGGGAGATATTAAAGTACTTGTTTAAGGGGAGATATTAAAGTACTTGTTTAAGGGGAGATATTATAGTACTTGTTTAAGGGGAGATATTATAGTACTTGTTTAAGGGGAGATATTATAGTACTTGTTTAAGGGGAGATATTATAGTACTTGTTTAAGGGGAGATATTAAAGTACTTGTTTAAGGGGAGATATTAAAGTACTTGTTTAAGGGGAGATATTAAAGTACTTGTTTAAGGGGAGATATTATAGTACTTGTTTAAGGGGAGATATTATAGTACTTGTTTAAGGGAGATATTATAGTACTTGTTTAAGGGGAGATATTATAGTACTTGTTTAAGGGGAGATATTAAAGTACTTGTTTAAGGGGAGATATTATAGTACTTGTTTAAGGGGAGATATTAAAGTACTTGTTTAAGGGGAGATATTAAAGTACTTGTTTAAGGGGAGATATTAAAGTACTTGTTTAAGGGGAGATATTAAAGTACTTGTTTAGGGGAGATATTATAGTACTTGTTTAAGGGGAGATATTAAAGTACTTGTTTAAGGGGAGATATTATAGTACTTGTTTAAGGGGAGATATTAAAGTACTTGTTTAAGGGGAGATATTAAAGTACTTGTTTAAGGGGAGATATTAAAGTACTTGTTTAAGGGGAGATATTATAGTACTTGTTTAAGGGGAGATATGGGTCGTTCTTCTGATCCCCTTTCCTCATGTTTATCCCTATTAGTTTTCAAATTAGTTCGTCGATTATATAACCTTTCGTCCCATTTCTATATCACTATCAATACATTTCGTGCCATTTAGACCGATATTTTTTCCTGGTGAGTGATAGCGAGCCTGTAATTATTTTCGGCCGGAACATTTTTCTATCGAAAAATGTACAAATGTAGAGGGTGTTTTTTTTAAAGCTTGATGGAGGTCTAGCGAGGGACCTAACAAAAACTAGACCAAATACTAACCACTACCCCCTTAATATCGATGTTCACGGCTCCAACTTCCCCATAGCCTGAAACTCGCCAGTGGTCAGTGCATCTTATAATATATCCTCTGAACCCCCGCAAACCCGGCCGCCCTAGAACAGCTGTCGGAACAGGTGTGTGGTGGTGGGTGCAGTCCGTTCGCTTTTCTGGTCCTTTTTCTTCCTCATTTTTAGCCCCATTAGTTTGACGGTTTTAAGACCTTTCACCCCATTTGTCAATTTGAAGACCTTTCGTGCCATTTAGGTGTCGATTTTATCCTGGCGAGCGGTAGCGAGCCTGTAATTTAGGAGCAATCGGCCTTCGGCCAGGACATTTTTCTATCGAAAAATTTACAAATCTGTCTTGAAGGAGGGTCTTGGAGGTATTTTTGTTACGCTTGATTGAAGTCTAGGGAGGAAACTAAAACAATAATAAATACATAAGTTAACTAATAAATACATAAGTTAACTAATAAATACATCAGTTAACTAATAAACATATAAGTTAACTAATAAATACATCAGTTAACTAATAAATACATAAGTTAACTAATAAATACATAAGTTAACTAATAAATACATAAGTTAACTAATAAATACATAAGTTAACTAATAAATACATAAGTTAACTAATAAATACATAAGTTAACTAATAAATACATCAGTTAACTAATAAACACATAAGTTAACTAATAAATACATAAGTTAACTAATAAATACATAAGTTAACTAATAAACACATAAGTTAACTAATAAACACATAAGTTAACTAATAAACACATAAGTTAACTAATAAACACATAAGTTAACTAATAAATACATAAGTTAACTAATAAACACATAAGTTAACTATAATACATAAGTTAACTAATAAACACATAAGTTAACTAATAACACATAAGTTAACTAATAAATCCATAAGTTAACTAATAAACACATAAGTTAACTAATAACACATAAGTTAACTAATAAACACATAAGTTAACTAATAAATACATAAGTTAACTAATAAACACATAAGTTAACTAATAAATACATAAGTTAACTAATAAACACATAAGTTAACTAATAAACACATAAGTTAACTAATAAACATATAAGTTAACTAATAAACACATAAGTTAACTAATAAACATATAAGTTAACTAATAAATACATCAGTTAACTAATAAACACATAAGTTAACTAATAAACACATCAGTTAACTAATAAACACATAAGTTAACTAATAAACACATAAGTTAACTAATAAACACATAAGTTAACTAATAAATACATCAATTAACTAATAAATAAACCCTACCCCTTAAAATCGATGTTCACAGCTCCAACTTCATCACAGCCTGAAACTCTCCAGTGGTCAATGCATTTATATCCACCGAACCCCCGCAAACCCCACCGCCCTAGAACAGCTGCCGGAACAGGTGGGTTGGGGGGGGGTGGGTGGAGTCCGTGCTGCCAGATGGTGTGTTGTAGGGGGGCGGGGCTATCAGAGACCCTATAGTAACTAACAGTGATTGCCAACCTCCACCATATTGGTGCCACTGGGGTTATTATACCTTATATACATACACTCATATACTGTATATATATACTTTTTTTTTTTTTTTTTTTTTTTTTTTTATGTGAATGATGGAGACAAAACACAAAACTGCCAGTGACGAGCCCCTTCCCCAGAGTTGAAAGATTGACCGGAACAAAATCAAGGAATGTTCGAGCCATTAATATGTCGTCCAAACACACAGTTGTCCTATCTCTCTACCTCCAGTGTCTCTAGGCGGGGCTCCATCAGCTGACACCCTCTCTCTCTCTCTCTCTCTCTCTCTCTCTCTCTCTCTCTCTCTCTCTCTCTCTCTCTCTCTCTCTCTCTCTCTCACTTGGTAACACTGTCATTACCGGGGGACTCTGTGACCTTCAGATATATTAGAGGACAGGTGTGTGTGTGTGTGTGTGTGTGTGTGTGTGTGTGTGAGTGTGTGTTTGTGTGTGAGTGTGTGAGTGTGTGTGTGTGTGTGTGTGTGTGTGTGTGTATTCACTTACTCACTTGTTCGTCAAGGGGAATCCACGCAATGCGAGCTAAGCTCATTATTATCGCGCCTCCTTAACTGGGAATGTATTGCGTGAAATGCATGTTAAGTGTTTATGTATCGTTGCAATGGCTGTGGATGTGTGTGTGTGTGTGTGTGTGTGTGTGTGTGTGTGTGTGTGTGTGAGAGGCCAGGTGTGTATGTTTAGGACAGGTGTGTGTGTGTGTCTATGTGTGTAAGAGAGAGGCCAGGTGTGTAACACTGTATGTGTACAGTATAAGTGTTTAATAGGTGTGTGTCGGTGTGTGTGTAACGCCAGGTGTACTTAGGACAGGTGTGTGTATATATTCGTATTTAATAGCTGTGTGTGTGTGTGTGTGTGAATTTAAGGGGAGATAATTTTCCACTTGAGGGATTTTTTTCTTGACTCCTTTCTCCCTCATGTTTAGCCCCATTGCTTTTCTAATTTTAAGACGTTCGCCCCATTATGTTGACGATTGTAAGAACCTTCGACCCATTTCTGTCAATTTTAAGACCTTTCGTGCCATTTAGGTGTCGATGTTATCCTGACAAGCGATAGTGAGCCTGTAATTTAAGAGGAACCGGCTTTCAGCCTGAACATTTTTCTACCGAAAAATTTACAAATTTATCTTGAAAGGGGCTCAAAGGGGGTGTAATCTTAAGCTTGATGGATATCTAGAGACCAAACTAAAAACCTCCCCTTAATAGGAATGTGAGCGTAAGTTTAACAGGTGTATGTGTGAAGGACCAGGTGTGTGTGTGTATGTATGTGTGAAGGACCAGGTGTGTGTGTGTGTATGTATGTGTGAAGGACCAGGTGTGTGTATTTGTATGTGTGAAGGACCAGGTGTGTGTGTGTATGTATGTGTGAAGGACCAGGTGTGTGTATTTGTATGTGTGAAGGACCAGGTGTGTGTGTGTATGTATGTGTGAAGGACCAGGTGTGTGTGTGTATGTATGTGTGAAGGACCAGGTGTGTGTGTGTATGTATGTGTGAAGGACCAGGTGTGTGTATGTATGTGTGAAGGACCAGGTGTGTGTGTGTATGTATGTGTGAAGGACCAGGTGTGTGTGTGTATGTATGTGTGAAGGACCAGGTGTGTGTATATATGTGTGAAGGACCAGGTGTGTGTGTGTGTATGTATGTGTGAAGGACCAGGTGTGTGTGTATGTATGTGTGAAGGACCAGGTGTGTGTGTGTATGTATGTGTGAAGGACCAGGTGTGTGTGTGTATGTATGTGTGAAGGACCAGGTGTGTGTGTATGTATGTGTGAAGGACCAGGTGTGTGTGTGTGTATGTATGTGTGAAGGACCAGGTGTGTGTGTGTATGTATGTGTGAAGGACCAGGTGTGTGTGTATGTATGTGTGAAGGACCAGGTGTGTGTATGTATGTATGTGTGAAGGACCAGGTGTATGTGTGTATGTATGTGTGAAGGACCAGGTGTGTGTGTATGTATGTGTGAAGGACCAGGTGTGTGTGTGTATGTATGTGTGAAGGACCAGGTGTGTGTGTGTATGTGTGAAGGACCAGGTGTGTGTGTATATATGTGTGAAGGACCAGGTGTGTGTGTATGTATGTGTGAAGGACCAGGTGTGTGTGTATGTATGTGTGAAGGACCAGGTGTGTGTATTTGTATGTGTGAAGGACCAGGTGTGTGTTTGTATGTATGTGTGAAGGACCAGGTGTGTGTATGTATGTATTTAACAGGTGTGTGTGCGTATATCCTTAACAGGTGCATGTGTGTGTGTGTGTGTGTGTGTACTTGGTGTGCGTGTGTGTTAAGCAAGTGTAAATAATGTCGGCCTATTGTCCAATTGCACCCCGGAGGCTGCTAATGCAAGTACTTTAACCTTAAGAGGGGAATTCCACTTGAGGGATTTTTTGCTTGACTCCTTTCTCCCTCATGTTTAGCCTCATTGTTTTTCTAATTGTAAGACGTTTGCCCCATTATTTTGACGATTTTAAGAACTTTCAACCCATTTGTCAATTTTAAGACCTTTCGTGCCATTTAGGTGTCGATTTTATCCTGGCGAGCGATAGCGAGCCTGTAATTTAAGAGGAACCGGCTTTCAGCCGGGAAATTTTTCTACCGAAAAATGTACAAATTTATCTTGAAAGGGGCTCAAGGGGGTGTAATCTTAAGCTTGAAGGATATCTAGAGACCAAACTAAAAACCTCCCTCTCCGACATATGACGCGATTTTGAGCCTATTAGGGATACTTTAAATCCTTTGTTACCATCAGGGGTATTTAGAAACCTTTAGTTTAGTTACTTCAACCTCTGCAGTTGTCTTTGAGTTAGCTGTGTTGAGCCTATTGGGGATACTTTAAAGCCTTTGTAACCATCAGGTGTATTTAGAAACCTTTAGTTTAGTTACTTCAACCTCTGCAGTTGTCTTTGAGTTAGCTGTGGGCAGAAAACTAATTTTGGAGAGGTAATTATAAGAGTGAGAGAACTCTATTTCTTATTGCTAATCTGGCAACCTCTGCGTCATATGAGTCTGAAGGGGTTAAGGTGAGATGGGCGTATTTATGTGCTTGTGAGTCTGAAGGGGTTAAGGTGAGATGGGCGTATTTATTTGCTTATGAGTCTGAAGGGGTTAAGGTGAGATGGGCGTATTTATGTGCTTATGAGTCTGAAGGGGTTAAGGTGAGATGGGCGTATTTATTTGCTTATGAGTCTGAAGGGGTTAAGGTGAGATGGGCGTATTTATTTGCTTATGAGTCTGAAGGGGTTAAGGTGAGATGGGCGTATTTATGTGCTTATTTATGTATGTTTGTATTTTATGTTTAGTTTCCTCCCTAGACCTCCATCAAGCTTTAAAAAAAGGGGACCCTCCTTCAAAGATAAATTTGTACATTTTTCGATAGATAAATGTCCCTGCCTAAGGCCGGTTCCTCTTTAATTACATGCTCACTATCGCTCGCCAGGGAAAAATCAACACCTAAATGGCACGAAAAGTCTTAATACTGACAACGAATGGGGCGAAAAGTCTTAATACTGACAAAGAAATGGGGCGAAAGGTCTGAAAATCGCCAAACTAATCGGCCGAACGTAATAAACTCTGAAAACTAATGGGGCTAAACATGAGGAAGAAGAGGAACCAGAAAAACGACCCACCTCCCCTTAAACGACCCACCTCCCCTTAAGTACACAGCCGCCAATGGAACAGCTGTTATTAAACTACTTATAATTACACTACCTCAAAAAGGGCTAGAGGTAATGGGCTGTATATTTCCTGGCCGACTCTTCGCAAGTGATAGAAATATTAGTTCGATTACGCTAGCGAGTCGTTGAGTTATCGAGGTAGGCAAGATTTGTGAATAGACTATACAGGGTAACCCGAAATAGACATGCCAAACTGCAGGATTAGTTTAGGAGAAATATTCTAAGCATAACATTTTCTATAAGCAAATGTCCAAATGTTACTCGTTACAGACATAATGTGTTGAAAATGAAATTGTCTTCATTATTTCCCCAGCTGTTCTAGAGCAAACAAACTCCCATCTATTTGCAATTATTTGACCATTTTATTATAAAATAAATATATAATTCTGTACCGGTAATATCAAAATAATAATAACAACAATCCGTAATGCAGTACAAAACGTTGAACCCTGTATTATAAAAACCTGAACGACTCCTTTTTGTCCTCCGCATTCTCTATACGTCACACATCGCTATCTCCAATATCCAACATAACCTCATTAATTCCTTTACTAGCGATGGCCAACGGTAGACGATGATGAGAGAGAGAGAGAGAGAGAGAGAGAGAGAGAGAGAGAGAGAGAGAGAGAGAGAGAGAGAGAGAGAGAGAGAGAGAGAGAGAGAGAGAGAGAGAGAGAGAGAGAGAGTGTGTGTGTGTGTGTGTGTGTGTGTTTATGAGAGTACCAAACGTAATTAAAGACATTAAACCTTCCCGTAATGCAGCCTCTCTCTCCCTCCCTCCTTCCCCCCCCCCCCCCCACACACACATACACACATTCTCCACGTCACACATCGCTACCTAAGCATCCCAACCACGCATGATAACCCTTTCTCATACAACGGGTAATTCTTAGGCTCTTTTGAAGATCCCCGGTTTCGCTCATTTAATTTGGAGTTTTAAATACTTTTCATCCCATTAGTCTGGCGATAATAGACGCTTCACCCAAGTCAGATGTCGATTATTTTCTGGGCGAGCCATAGTGATCCTGTAAGTTGAAAGAAATCTAACACAAAATGTAAAAATTAAGCTTAAAGTGGACCTGGTTGGGCAACCAGGTCCACTTTAAGCTAAATGTGTACATTTTTCGTTAGATGAATGTCCCGGCCGATGGCCAGGGAGGAAACTAGAATTATAATACAGAAATAGAAGAAAAGATAAATAAAAACTACCCCTTCAATTTATCTTCCAAAATTCCGCACGTCACACATCGCTACCTTAAGTATCCCGAGCACTCTCATTAAGGGGAGGTTTCTAGTTTGTTCCCTAGACCTCCATCAAGCTTAAAATGACACCCTCTAGACCCTCTTTCAAGCTAAATTTGTACATTTTTCGGTAGAAAAATTCCCGGCCGCCGAAGGCCGGTTCCTCTTAAATTACAGGCTCGCTATCGCTCGCCAGGATAAAATCGACACCTAAATTGCACGAAAGGTCTTAAAATGTACAGAAATGGGTTGAAAGTTCTTAAAATCATCAAAATAATGGGGCGAACGTCTTAAAATTAGAAAATCAATGGGGCTAAACATGAGGGAGAAAGGAGTCAAGAAAAAACTCCCTGAAGTGGAAATCTCCTCTTAAGGGGTCAGGGGTTATTTTTACGGGGGTTTATTTATTTATATATAAATATATTTTTTCAGTTTCCTCGCTAGACCTTCATCAAGCTTAAAAAACACACACCCTAGACCCCCCTTCAAGATAAATGTGTACATTTTTCGATAGAAAAATGTCCCAGCCGAAATCCGGGTTCTCTTAAAATTACAGGCTAGCTATCCCTCGCCAGGAAAAAAAAAAAAAACTAAAAAGATACCCAAAAAGATACCTAAATAGAGACCCAAAAAGATACCTAAAAAGATACCCCAAAAGATACCTAAAAAGCAACAAAAGTCTTGATATTGATATAGAAATGGGACGAAAGGTTTTAATATCGACAAACAAATGGGCTGAACGTCTTAAAATCGCTTAACTAATGGGGCTAAACATGAGGGAGAAGGGAGACCAGAAAAACGACCCATCTCCCCTTAAGCCGGTGTCACACGAGCTCATTTTCCGGCAATTTTCTATCGAAAAATGGAAAAATTTATCGTCTTGGAGGTATGTTTGTTAAGCTTGATAGATGTCTAGGGAGCACACTAAAAATCTACCCTTAACCCCTTCTGTACCGGCGATGTCATTTAAACTTTATTCAGGCTACTGTTAGACGATTATATTCAGTTTACATGGCTCTCCAGCAATTAACAGGCTTCGAGCTATTTCACTTAACCCTTTTTACTACCTCAGATCCTTCTTAAACTGCACAAAATCGTCTAAATATATCAAGAATAAAATTAACCCTATCACGCATTTATGACGCAGAGGTTGCCAGATTAGCAATAAGAAATAGAGTTCTCTCACTCTTATAATTACCTCTCCAAAATTAGTTTTCTGCCCACAGGTAACTCAAAGACAACTGCAGAGGTTGAAGTAACTAAACTAAAGGTTTCTAAATACCCCTGATGGTAACAAAGGCTTTAAAGTATCCCCAATAGGCTCAACACAGCTAACTCAAAGACAACTGCAGAGGTTGAAGTAACTAAACTAAAGGTTTCTAAATACCCCTGATGGTAACAAAGGCTTTAAAGTATCCCCAATAGGCTCAACACAGCTAACTCAAACACAACTGCAGAGGTTGAAGTAACTAAACTAAAGGTTTCTAAATACCCCTGATGGTAACAAAGGCTTTAAAGTATCCCCAATAGGCTCAACACAGCTAATTCAAAGACAACTGCAGAGGTTGAAGTAACTAAACTAAAGGTTTATAAATACCCCTGATGGTAACAAAGGCTTTAAAGCATCCCCAATAGGCTCAACACAGCTAACTCAAAGACAACTGCAGAGGTTGAAGTAACTAAACTAAAGGTTTATAAATAACCCTGATGGTAACAAAGGCTTTAAAGTATCCCCAATAGGCTCAACACAGCTAACTCAAAAACAACTGCAGAGGTTGAAGTAACTAAACTAAAGGTTTATAAATACCCCTGATGGTAACAAAGGCTTTAAAGTATCCCCAATATGCTCAAAATCGCGTCATATGTCGGAGAGGGTTAAAAAGGACGTCGCTGGTACAGAAAGGGTTAACAATAGACACCCAGCGCGTCACACATGACTACCTAAGGCATCCCTGGGGTCCTATAGGTCACTTGGGCCGCCAGACCACGACGGCCACAAACCAATTAGGCCGCTACATGAGTAATATATCTATCTGTCTGTATGTCTTTATCTTTCTATCTATTTCTCTCACAACTTAAATATATCTATCTGTCTGTATGTCTCTATCTATATATCTATTTATCTTACAACTTATATATATCTATCTGTCTGTATCGCTGTATCTATCTATCTATTTATCTTACAACTTAAATATATCTATCTGTCTGTATGTCTTTATCTATATATCTATTTCTCTCACAACTTAAATATATCTATCTGTCTGTATATCTTTATATTTCTATCTATTTATCTCACAACTTAAATATATCTATCTGTCTGTATGTCTTTATCTATATATCTATTTATCTCACAACTTAAATATATCTATCTGTCTGTATATCTTTATATTTCTATCTATTTCTCTCACAACTTAAATATATCTATCTGTCTGTATGTCTCTATCTATATATCTATTTCTCTCACAACTTAAATATATCTATCTGTCTGTATATCTTTATATTTCTATCTATTTCTCTCACAACTTAAATATATCTATCTGTCTGTATGTCTTTATCTATCTATCTATTTATCTCACAACTTAAATATATCTATCCGTCTGTATCGCTGTATCTCTCTATATAATTCTCTCACAGTTTTACTCTCTGAAGTAGTTACTCAAGGTCATTTAACCCCTCGCTTACTGGATCTCTTCCTAAGGTCAATAGAAATTGACCACATTTCATTTTCGAGCTGTAAAGAAAAGGTTTAATATGCTTGTGATTATATATATATATATATATATATATATATATATATATATATATATATACAGTATATATATATATATATATATATATATATATATATATATATATATATATATATATATATATATATATATATATAGAGAGAGAGAGAGAGAGAGAGAGAGAGAGAGAAAATATATATATATAGAGAAATAGAGAAAAAAATGAGTGTGTTTGTGGTGAGTGTGGTGTGTGTGTGTGTGTGTGTGTGGTGTATGTGAGTGTGTGTGTATGTGTGTGTGTATGTGTGTGTGCATGTGTGGTGTGGGTGTTTATGTGGTGTGTGTGTGTGTGTACAGTGTGTGTGTGTGTGTGTGTGTGTGTGTGTGTGTGTGTGTATGGTGTGGTGTGGGTGTGTATGTGTGTGTACAGTATGTGTGTGTGTGTGTGTGTGTGTATGTGTGTGTGTGTGTATGTGTGTGTGTGTGTGTATGGTGTGGTGTGGGTGTGTATGTGGTGTGTGTGTGTGTGTGTGTGTGTGTGCGTGTGTGACCATAAGAGGGTCTGGCTATACACCCGACAAAACACAACACGTGGATTCCTTGATTGCTCTCACCTGGTTCCTCCACACTCCACTTTAATGCTCATGGTCTCTCTCTCTCTCTCTCTTCTTTGCTATCCTTTTCTTCCACTGTCCCTCGGGTTAGCTATCTCTACTAGAATTAAGTCCTGACCCCCTCGCTGGGATCGTAAGGTCTGTGTGGTCGATGTATATATGTAACTATATGTAAATCGTTCTCATCCCTAAACCAAATCAACGGATTAAGTTTGTAGATTAATAGAGGTCTAAGTTTACTTTTAGGCTTCGAATATATAGGCCAATTTAACCCTCTCCGACATATGACGCAATTTTGAGCCTATCTGGGATACTTTAAAACCTTTGTTACCATCAGGGGTATTTAGAAACCTTTAGTTTAGTTACTTCAACCTCTGCAGTTGTCTTTGAGTTAGCTGTGTTGAGCCTATTGGGGATACTTTAAAGCCTTTGTTACCATCAGGGGTATTTAGCAACCTTTAGTTTAGTTACTTCAACCTCTGCAGTTGTCTTTGAGTTAGCTGTGTTGAGCCTATTGGGGATACTTTAAAACCTTTGTTACCATCAGGGGTATTTACAAACCTTTAGTTTAGTTACTTCAACCTCTGCAGTTGTCTTAGGGTTAGCTGTGGGCAGAAAACTAATTTTGGAGAGGTAATTATAAGAGTGAGAGAACTCTATTTCTTATTGCTAATCTGTCAACCTCTGCCTCATAAATGCGTGAAAGGGTTAATGAAGTTTTCAAAACATTAACCCTGTATAGCAAAGTAGAGTATATGACGATACTGACCCAAATAATGAACAAAACAAACTGTCATTATCAATTATATAAAGCTTTCGACTTGATTGGTGTTCTGCATAATTCAATACCTTTTCCATTTTACTTCTAAGTGCATTTCCCTGGATTGAACGGCAAGTCCTCAAGGATACTAACGATTCCTTGCAACTCCCAATGAACCTTGCCTTCCACAATACCCTTCCTAAGCTGAATAAAATCGTC
The DNA here is from genome assembly GCA_032716605.1 of Paralithodes platypus. NCBI lineage: Eukaryota > Metazoa > Arthropoda > Malacostraca > Decapoda > Lithodidae > Paralithodes > Paralithodes platypus. The sequence goes on along the minus strand of CM064575.1, from coordinate 78,880,353 downwards.
TAATAGTAGCCAGAAAACAGAAGGGAAATGCGCCATCGTATCCTCCAAAGTTTAACCCCATCTGTACCGGAGATGTCTGTTTAAATGTCATCCTATGTTTAGACTAGTTTGTGCAGGGTTAAATGGGCCTCCAGCAACTACCAGGCTTCGAGCTATTTCGCTTAGGGGGTTGACCTGTTTGTGTTCTGTCCTTTTCTATCTTTCTCTGGTTTGTATCCATTTGGCCCCATTCAGCCTACTGTTTTAAGACGTTTATCCCCATTCAGGTGTCAATATTTTACTGGTGAGCGGTAGCGAGCCAGCATATTTTTTATTTTTGTTTGACAGCAGGCTAAATTTGTACATTTTTCGATAGAAAAATTTCTCCGGCGAAGCCGGATTTCTTCATATAATGCTGGCTCGCTATCGCTCGCCAGGAAGAAATCGACACCTAGATGGGGATAAACGTCTTAAAATAGTTGGCTGAATGGGGCCGAATGGATACAAGCCAGAGAAAGAGAGAAAAGGACAGAAATAACAAAGAGCAGGTAACCCCCTTAACACTTTTTGCTACCTCAGATCCTTCATAAACTACACAAATTTGTTTAAATACAGCAAGTATAAAATTAAAAAGACCTCGCCGGTACAGAAGGGGTTAATCACTCCTTGTAACTCCTTGTATCTCCCACCAGCCCCAGAACAGGCCTCGTAAACGGCCACCTCCCCACCAATTCAACTCCACTTACCCCCCCAAAATACGCCTCCTCTTTTCATCCTTCTTAAAATTATCCCTTCAACTTATTTTCCGATTTGTAGGGATATACAGTATATATATATATATAATATATATATATATATATATATATATATATATATATATATATATATATAATATATATAATATATATTATATATACGGTATATATATGTATATATATATATATATATATATATATATATATATAATATATATATATTATATATATATATTACACAAATTTATTTAATTACATATTTATAGTTATTTAGCACTTACTACACTTTCTTCGGTTAATACGTGAAGCAGCTGTATAGTATTTATAGAAATACATATACTGCATACATATACTGCATACATATACTGCATACATATACTGCATACATATACTGCATACACATACTGCATACACATACTGCATACACATACTGCATACACATACTGCATACACATACTGCATACATATACTGCATACACATACTGCATACATATACTGCATACATATACTGCATACACATACTGCATACATATACTGCATACATATACTGCATACATATACTGCATACATATACTGCATACATATACTGCATACATATATTGCATACATATACTGCATACATATACAAATATATGCACATATAAACTATTACAATGTTAACATGTATTATCAAGGCCCATCTTGCAGGGTGTTGCAGTGTATATTTGTGTGATGGTATATTATGTGCTGTATGTTTGTATAATGTGTGTGATGGCATTGAAATACATACAATGATACGAGAGAGAGAGAGAGAGAGAGAGAGAGAGAGAGAGAGAGAGAGAGAGAGAGAGAGACCCACTCACTAATAGGGGGCGGGGTTGAAATTAGGGTGTATGTTCGTCCGTCTGGTTCTGGTTTGTCCCTGTGTGTGTGTGTGTGTGTGTGTGTGTGTGTGTGTGTGTGTGTGTGTGTGTGTGTGTGTGTGTGTGTGTGTGTGTGTGTGTGTGTGTGTGTGTGTGTGTGTGTGTGTGTGTGTGTGTGTGTGTGTGTGTGTGTGAAGAAAAGAAAGAACTATTTTACTAAGCTTACTTAACTGCAAGGATTGTCACAATAAGGTTAATAGCAAGCTTTGTCTTAACACTTATAGATATAGTGCTTAGCTAGTACACACACACACACACACACACACACACACACACACATATATATATGAGAGAGAGAGGGATAGAACATTAAAATATATACAATATTAGGAAGGCACCCCATTATAAAATTTACAAATTTGATTCGATAATAAAATACCATATAAAATAGTCACAAAGAAATTAAACCAAAACCAAACTCCTCCATAAAAACTCTGGACAATTATCTGAGGTGACAAACAGCATATGACTGACACCAGGGCCGGTACCCAGAATAGGGGAGGGGGGGAGGGGGGTTAATTGGCGCCAGATGCCCCACACAATTTTTAGGGACAGGGTGAGGTGTGTTTGTCTCTGTCTGTCCGTCTGTCTGTCTGTCTGTCAGCCCGTCCATGTGTGTGTGTGTGTGTGTGTGTGTGTGTGTGTGTGTGTGTGTGTGTGTGTGTGCGTGTGTGTGTACACCTATCTGTGTGGATGTGTACAATGAGGCGTGTCTGTGTGCGTCTGTTTGTTTGTCTGTCTGTCTTTCGTTCCCATTCTCCCCTTCTCACTCTGAAATGGAAGTAAGTCCAGACCACCTCGCTTGGATCGTAAAATCTGTGTAATGAGAGTATATCTAAGAGAGAGAGAGAGAGAGAGAGAGAGAGAGAGAGAGAGAGAGAGAGAGAGAGAGAGAGAGAGAGAGAGATTTGACCGTATGATGAAATGAGACGGGTGGGATGGCCAAGTAGATTGGAGGATATATCGTGTATGATTTGACCGTATGATGAAATGAGACGGGTGGGATGGCCAAGTAGATTGGATGGACATAGGGTGGGAATAATGGATTATGTGATTATGGGATGTGGGATTATGTGATTATGGGATGTGGGATTATGTGATTATGGGATGTGGGATTATGTGATTATGGGATGTGGGATTATGTGATTATGGGATGTGGGATTATGTGATTATGGGATGTGGGATTATGGGATGTGGGATTATGTGATAATAAGATGTGGGACTATGGAAAGACTGGGTTTTTTTATGCCATAGCTGAGACAAGTTGATCGATCATGTAGAGAGCTACTTGTGTTGTAAAAAAAAGTCTCAGCCGGAGATACATATGCAGATTTTCGCAAAACCTTTGTGTCCTGTTTATGAGTAAATTAGCAGTGTTTTATGGCTTAGGGCCGCAGTTTTTGGCACGTTTAAGACTATTAACGCGTATTATGCATAACGCAAATTCCCTGTGCTACTTTAACCCATTGGTTGCGGGAGACGTTCTGTAACGTAATGGCAATTTACAGGCTTTTAAAGCCTCTTAAAGCCTGTAGAATCGAGTGTCAGTGGGCAAGACCGCGAAAGGTTCCCGTCCGCTCTCCAGCACAGCAACCGGTGCACTGAAGGGTCCCCCACATATCTCTCGAGACCTCTGCAGTGCTGCCAAGGCAAATATAGCGCGCCATTGTTCATAATTAGCAAATATTTGCCGATGTCTTTGGTAGCGCTGCAGGTTAATCCCGCGTGCTACGAAGCTCATTCTGGTGCCATTTTGAAGCTATTTTCTTCTCATTTTTGGCTGAATACATCAATTTCATTCAGAAACTTGCTTAATCAATCAGGAGTGCCTGAATGAGCCCTATTATGGCGGAGATAGGCGGAAATATGCCCGCAGCGTAAGTGTTAACAAACTTGTATATAGGATACCAGGCTATCACAATATATTGATGAAGCTCTCTTGACGACAAAGGGCACATAACTTCCGTTTTGACAGAGACAATAATAGATATAAAGGGAAACACAATAATAGATATAAAGGGAAACACAATAATAGATATAAAGGGAAACACAATAATAGATATAAAGGGAAACACAATAATAGATATAAAGGTAAACACAATAATAGATATAAAGGGAAACACAATAATAGATATAAAGGTAAACACAATAATAGATATAAAGGGAAACACAATAATAGATATAAAGGTAAACACAATAATAGATATAAAGGGAAACAAACACAATAATAGATATAAAGGGAAACACAATAATAGATAATTATAAAGGGAAACACAATAATAGATATAAAGGGAAACACAATAATAGATAATTATAAAGGGAAACACAATAATAGATATAAAGAGAAACACTAAAGGTTGCGTGAGGTGTAACAAGGAGGAGGTAAGGGAGAGGTGGAAGGCTCAGCACCTGTGACGTGTACCCCCTCTAATGGTCGGTAGTTAGAGCCTTAGAGGGCCTATCATCAGCTGGTTAGGGCACAGGCGCACACAATACCCACACCTCCAGGCTATACCTTACCCAGATGCTTAAACCTTACCATGGTCACCCCTACGCATCCAGTAACGAAGTACAGTCGCGCTAATAAGTGATGTCTCGGCACCATGTATGTTTTGATCAATAATTGGTATCAGCAATATCTAAGCTTAATTTTGTCATATCGAGTGAAATATACAAACATGTTCCTACACTTACCCACCCTATTTAACATCTGACAGGCATTAATACAGCACAGAACAAGCCAAACGTACTGACAGCTGGGACATGACTTATTAGCGCGACCGTACATAGGCATATACTGCAGCAGAATTGTAAAGTTATCTACCCCAGCAGCTATTCTTAGGTAGCTATAACCAGTGAGTCAGTAGCCAACCCTCACTCCCACAAGGGGTAGGGAGGATCAGCAAGAGACACGAGAAAGGAAAAGAGGTGA
>CM064575.1:78790785-78870785 GCA_032716605.1 Paralithodes platypus | reverse complement strand
CTCCCATCCTTCCCAACCATATCCTACACTTTCATCCTTACATCCATCCCAATCCTATCCCCATCCCAGGTGTCCATTCATCCCTCTTCCCCACCCTCCCATCCTTTCTACTTAAGGGGAGATTTCCACTTGAGGGAGTTTTTTCTTGACTCCTTTCTCCCTCATGTTTAGCCCCATTGCTTTTCTAATTATAAGATGTTCGCCCCATTATTTTGATGATTTTAAGAACTTTCAACCCATTTCTGTCAATTTTAAAACCTTTCGTGCAATTTAGGTGTCGATTTTATCCTGGCGAGCGATAGCGAGCCTGTAATTTAAGAGGAACCGGCTTTCAGCCGGGACATTTTTCTACCGAAAAATTTACAAATTTATCTTGAAAGGGGTTCAAGGGGGTGTAATCTTAAGCTTGATGGATATCTAGGGACCAAACTAAAAACCTCCCCTTAACTAACAAAATTCCCTATCCCTCCCCCCCCCCCCCAACATATCCTTCACTCCCCATCCTTATACCCACCCCAATCCTAGGTCTCCATCCCACCTCTACCCTATCCTAACGTTACCCCATCCCCCCCATCTCCCTAGAGTCACATAGGCAAATTATCCAGGCATTTATTTTGATCGGCAAGTCCGATCTGTCGGCTTCTGAAGAATTACAGGATTTCAGTCATGATACTCAAAATTCAGTCTACTTTCCGCCATGAATACAAAAAAGACCCCTGGAAAATAATATCTTCATATCTATTTAATGTCAGACGCTGTTATCCCACTGAAATGTTCTTTTCACTTAAACATTGGGCTGTTCAGTGTGCAATTGGGTTTGAGTGCATGATTAAATTGATATCCAGTGTTCGTTAAATGGATATAAAATCAAAGTCATGTACACTTAACCGTTAAGGGGAGATTTCCACCTGGAGGATTTTTTTCTGAGCCTCTTTCTCCCTCATGTTTAGCCCCATTGCTTGTGAGATTTAAAGACGCTTGCCCCATTAGTTTGGTGATTTTAAGAACCCTCGCCCCATTTGTCAATTTTAAGACCATTCGTGCCATTTAGGTGTCGATTTTTTCCTGGCGAGCGATAGCGAGCCTGTAATTTAAGGGGAACCGGCCTTCGGCCGGGAAATTTTTCTACCGAAAAATTTACAAATTTATCTTGAAAGGGGGTCAAGGGGGAATAATTTTAAGCTTGATGGAAGTCTAGGGAATCAACTAAAAACCTCCCCTTAACACATGTCTTATTGGTGTAATGGTTAGAGTGTTTAAGATCTGTAGGCGGTAACCCAAGTTCGAATCCCGGGAGGAACACATACTTTCATTAATGTCATTGGGAGGTGTTTAGTGTTGGGAGGGAAATAAATAAATGGGGCTTAATTAATTGTTCGTGTTTACTAGCTAGACTGATGGGGCTTAATTATAATCACACTAAAATCTTGAAGCTGCCAGACTACAATTGACCGTAAAACTTAACGAAAAATCCACCCGTGTGACACAGCCTAGACCAGAACACGCCGAGATAAGTTGCCACAAAGAACGCTCGTGTGAATCCAACCCCTTGACCAACCAGCCTCATCGCTCAGACAGTATCAGTGTTGCCAATCTAGCGACATAGTGCTAGATCCATATACAGCCATTTCCATCTATAGTGACACCTTATTTACTGTACAATCCTAAGCATTAATAAGGATACAAGCAGTAGAGTATTGTTTAACCTTATAAGCCATTTTCTGAAGCACTTGACATTTGAGTTTATTTTTTAATTTATTCGTCTATATAATATTTTCGATTGTCTGTGTGTGTGTGTGTCTGTTCTTCATAGGCGGCCGCAGTTTTGGACCTGGGGAGCTGAAACTTTGCATGTGGGTGTCAATTGACCTGGGTCAGGTCATAGAGGGGGCGAGGCCACGATCGGAGGTCGTTTCGAGGCCGAAATTGAAGAAAAAAAAAATGAAAAAATGAAAAAATTGCCGTTTGGGGCAGAAGGAGGCCTCCGATCGAAAAGGTGTATGGAACGAAAGTTGTTCGCAGCCCCCCAAAATGGGTGTACGGATGAGGTCAGATCCAAAATCGGAGGTCATTTAGCGGCCGAAATCGAGGTCGCCGTTTAATGAGGCACAGGGAGGTCGAGGCCGGTGATTATGGTAGTAGTAGTATTGTGATGATTGTGGTAGTAGTGATTGATGATGGTGATTATGGTAGTAGTAGTGGTGGTAGTAGTGATTGATGATGGTGATTATGGTATTAGTAGTGGTGGTAGTACCCGGGCAACGCCGGGTACCCCTGCTAGTTTATTATATTTTATTGTATTGGCTATATGTATTGTATTGGCTATATGTATTTAACAATTGATTTATTTTGAGGGGGAATTACTGGACCATCTTTCACCCTCATGTTTAGTCCCATTACTTTTGATATTTTAAGTCGTTCGCCCTACTAGTTTGGCGATTTAAGGACCCTTCGCCCAATTTCTTAGCCAATTATATAACCTTTCGTGCCATTTATGTGTCGATTTTATTCCGGCAAGCGATAGCAAGCCTGTAATTTAGAAGCCGGAACATTTGTCTACCAAATAATGTAAACATTTATCTCGAAGGAAGGTTTTTGCTGTATGTGTGTGTGTGTGTGTGTGTGTGTGTGTGTGTGTGTGTGTACGTGTGTGTGTGTGTGTGTGTGTGTGTGTGTGTGTGTGTGTGTGTGTGTGTGTGTGTGTGTGTGTACGTGTACGTTACTCAGTTACTTGTTCGTCAAGGGGAATCCACGCAATGCGAGCTAAGCTCATTATTATCGCGCCTCCTTAACTGGGAATGTATTGCGTGAAATGCATGTTAAGTGTTTTATGTACTGTTGGAATGGCTGTGGATGTGTGTGTAGTCTGTATTTGTAGCCAATTGGCGACATCGGAAACGAAGGCTTAGGGTGGATCTGTATGGTACCATTCTCACTATAGACGGTACCGTCTCGCCCGAAGGCTTAGGTAGCCATCAGCTTAGGTAGGTGAACCATATGATACCCATCTCGCCTTGTACCATTTTTTGCCAACCCCAGATGGAACGTCACAACGTCGTTCCACTTATTCCAGGTACCTATTTACAGCTAGGTGAACTGAGGCTAACACATGAAAGGAGACAAGCCCAATTTGTCTCCGCCCGGCCGGGGATTGAACCCCCGACCCCTCGTGTGTAAGACGAGAGCTCTACCTACTAGGCTACGGGTTGTGTGTGTGTGTGTGCGTGTGTGTGTGTGTGTGTGTGTGTGTGTGTGTGTGTGTGTGTGTGTGTGTTTTATTGTAATAGTGGTCATGCAGTGTTGGTAGTGGTATATGTGTAAATGGTATAAGTGGTAGTGGTGGTAATGTTGATAGTGGTAGTAGTGGTAGTGGTAGTAATAGTGGTAGTGGTAGTAGTAGTGGTCGTAGTGGTAGTGGTAGTAATGCTCGGTGCAGGGTTAGGTATGCAGTAATGGTGTCAGTGATTGAGGCAATAACAATACTGGCATTGGTTGTGGCAGAGTCCATTATGGTGGAATGGGGGCACTTAAACCTTACATTCTTACCTTTATATATATATATATATATATATATATATATATATATATATATATATATATAGAGAGAGAGAGAGAGAGAGAGAGATTGTTTTGTTATTGCATTTGTTGCTCTGTGATACTTGTCAAATTATAATTATTTCGTTCTTACTGATTCGTGCAATGTCGTGCCTTTCTTGCTCTTTAAGGGGAGATATCCACCTGGAGGATTTTTTTCTGAACCTCTTTCTCCCTCATGTTTAGCCCCATTGCTTGTGATATTTTAAGACGTTCACCCCATTAGTTTGGCGATTTTAAGAACTTTCGCCCCATTTCTGTCAATTTTAAGACTTCTCGTGCCATTTAGGTGTCGATTTATTTTCCTGGCGAGCGATAGCCAGCCTGTAATTTAAGAGGAACCGATCTTCGCCCAGGACATTTTTCTACCGAAAAATATACAAGTTTATCTTGAAAGGGGATCTCGGGTGTGTTGTTTGTTAAGCTTGATGGAGGTCTGGGCGAGGAAACTCAAAATTGTATTAACTAAATAAATAAATAGGCCAAAAAAAACAAAAAAGTACTACGGTAAGGGGAGGTTTTTAGTTTGTTTTCTAGACCTCCATCAAGCTTGAAATTACACCCCCTTGACCCCCTTTCAAGATAAATTTGTACATTTTTCGGTAGAAAAATTTCCCGGCCAGAGGCCGGTTGCTCTTAAATTAAAATGTAAAACTTGCAAAATAAAAAACCAAAATTGGGACAAGGACAATATAAAGTCAAATTAAATTATCAAAATCGCTATGTGGAAACAACGCTTACTAAAATGAAAATTATTAAATAAAAGAACACAATCCAGGCTCGCTATCGCTCGCCAGGAAAAAATCGACACCTTAATGGCACGAAAGGTCTTAAAATTGACAGAAATGGGGCAAAATGTCTTAAAATGTCAAAAATAATAGGGCGAAGGTCTTAAAATCTCAAAAGCAATGGGGCTAAACATGAGTGAGAAAGGGGTCCAGAAAAAAATCCCTCAAGTGGACATCTCCCCTTAATCCCTTGAAGCTCTGACGCGTTATACCAGATTGTTTTGGCTATCATTAGACGATTTTATGCAGCTTAGGAAGGATCTGTGGGTATTAAATAAGAACATAAGAAAATGGGAGTCTGCAAAAAGCCGATCGGCCCATAGAAGGCAGATCCCTGTCACACCCAACCCCAATTACAAGGCCCAATTATAGACCCATCTCACTAATACCTTGAGTACTGACCCCACCAAATGAGTAAAGGCTATCTCAATCAACCCTCTGACTTCCATATACCCTTCCTAATCTGAATAAATGCGTCTTGGATCTTGAAAGAGCTAATTTCAACCCGTTTCCTCGAGTTGATGAACTTTTATTGATTGTGATTCAGCATCAATTTTATTAAAACCCTTTAATATCATGAAACCTCGATTAATTGACCTCTCAATCGTCATCTATCAGTCTATTTATATACAGTCTCTGTCTCTCTCTATCAGTCTATCTATATACAGTCTCTGTCTGTCTCTATCAGTCTATCTATATATAGTCTCTGTCTGTCTCTCTCTCTCTATCTATCTATCTATCTATCTATCTATCTATTTACCGTATCTACCTATGTACCCACCTCTCTCTCTCTCTCTCTCTCTCTCTCTCTCTCTCTCTCTCTCTCTCTCTCTCTCTCCTCTTCTCTCTCTCTATCTCTCTCCTCTCTTCCCTCTCTCTCTCTCTCTCTCTCTCTCTCTCTCTCTCTCTCTCTCTCTCTCTCTCTCTCTCTCTCTCTCTCTCTCTCTCTCCCTAGCATCAATAACCCAGGGCAGGGATCCACCATAGGGCTGAGATAGAGAGCATTTTATGGCTGATCTGACCCGTATGAATCTTCTTTACTGGGAAAAGAAGAGGGAGGGAGGGAGGGAGAGAGAGCTGGAGGGGGGTACATAGGTAGATACGGTAAATATATATAGATAGATAGATACATAGTTATAGATAGATAGATAGAGAGAGAGAGAGTGTGTGTGTGTGTGTCATAGTGTGTGAGAGTGAGAGTTACACAGATACTCAGACCACACAGACCTAGCGATCCCTATGAGGTGGTCCGGCCTTAATACTACAAGCGACAGGGACAGTTTATAGGCTAGTAGAAGAATGGAACAGCAACGTAGAAGGCTCTCTCCCCACCCTCCGGCTAATTCGCCGTACCGGAAATAAGGAATACGTGTAAACTTATGGGTCAGAAAATGCCCACAAGGATTTTTTTTTTATACAGGATAGACAAAATTATACAAGGATTTTTTTTTATACAGGATAGACAAAATTATACTAGGATTTTTTTTATACAGGATAGACAAAATTATACAAGGATTTTTTTTTATATACAGGATAGACAAAATTATACAAGGATTTTTTTTTATACAGGATAGACAAAAATTATTACAAGGAGTTTTTTGATATACAGGATAGACAAAATTATACAAGGATTTTTTTTTATACAGGATAGACAAAATTATACAAGGATTTTTTTTATATACAGGATAGACAAAATTATACAAGGATTTTTTTTATATACAGGATAGACAAAATTATACAAGGATTTTTTTTTATACAGGATAGACAAAATTATACAAGGATTTTTTTTTATACAGGATAGACAAAATTATACAAGTTTTTTTTTATACAGGATAGACAAAATTATACAAGGATTTTTTTTTTATACAGGATAGACAAAATTATACAAGGATTTTTTTTTATACAGGATAGACAAAATTATACAAGGATTTTTTTTTATATACAGGATAGACAAAATTATACAAGGATTTTTTTTTATACAGGATAGACAAAATTATACAAGGATTTTTTTTTATACAGGATAGACAAAATTTTACTCAGTTTCATTTCAACTTACGGCAAATTGCAAAGTTGCCATCAAGATTTCTCGGTTACTTTGAAGATTTTGTAGTGAAATGTGATGCTAATTATAGATACACTCGGTCTTGATAGGATGCAGAGACATGGTAGATTCACATTTTGCCATTTAAGGGGAGGAAGACCGTTTTTCTGGACCCCCTTCTCCCTAATGTTTAGCCCCCACTAGTTTTGAGATTATAAGACGTTCGGCCCATTAGTTTGGCGATTTTACCTTTCGCCCCATTTCGTTGTCAATTTTAAGACCTTTCGTGCCATTTAGGTGTCGATTATTTCCTGGCGAGCGATAGCGAGCCTGCAATTTTAAGAGGAATAGGCCTTCGGCCTGGACATTTTTTCTACCGAAAAATGTACACATTTATCTTGAAAGGGACTCAAGGGGGTGTAATCTTAAGCTTGATGGAGGTCTAGGGACCAAACTAAAAACGTTCCCTTAATATCTGTCTATCTATTGCATTACTCCACTTTTATAAGGGTGGCTAGTCCATCCACCAAACTGCTCCACCCTTAGGTAAGCAGTAGGGATATGTATAAGGTTTACTCCCCTACACGGGTTGCCGACCAAGGCTGATGAGTCCCATTCACCTGTGATTATACATCCCATTAACCCCTTCTGTATCAGCGATATCTTTTAACTGTATTCTAACTATGGTATGTTTAGACGATTGTGTGCAGTTTAAGGAAGTAAAGTTTTGTAAATGGCAAAGTGAGATATTTCCAAGCCTTTTAATGGCTGGAGTCCCTTTTGAAACACACACACACACTCTCTCTCTCACTCACTCTCACACACTCTCTCTCTCTCTCTCTCTCTCTCTCTCTCTCTCTCTCTCTCTCTCTCTCTCTCTCTCTCTCTCTCTCATTATAACCCACCTGATAATTAGATCATCTCTGTTGCCGTTTTTTACCGACCCGCCGCCACTTAGCGAGGGTTTTTCTTTGGCGTTTAATTAGGTCGCTATTTTTACCCACCCTTATAATCCACGCTCGCTGGGAAAAACAGGAAGAAGAAGAAGAAGATGGAGGAGAAAATAATAATAATAATGATAATAATAATAATAATAATAATAATAATAATAATAATAATAATAATAATAATAAAAACAATGATAATAATAATAATAATAAGAAGAAGAAGAAGAAGAAGAAATAAATGAAGCAGCAATAACTAAAGTAAAAGTGATTCATGTTGGTTATAGCTTGACTCAAACAGGTAGTCCAGAAATCGTGAACCCTAGCCTCTGTAACTCAAACAGGGCTAGAGCAAATAAGCTGTAATTGTCCATACTTATTCCCTGGCTGACCCTTCCTAAATGGTAGAAGTCATAGCTCGATTACCCTAGTCGTTATTGAGTTATGGAGTTTTGGCCTACTTATTTGGAATAGGGTAAAGTGGGATCTGCCGCAGTGTTTGGACAGAGACAAGGTACAGGAGGTGAAACAGAAGACAGTAGTAGTGACAGTGTGGTATGGCTCGGGACGTTATAGACTGCATCACCGTTGATTCATTTAAACTCCGCCTAGACAAATATCTCGCATCAAACCCGCGACTGACTGCGTTTGTAAATGAATAACTTTATTTAACCCCCCCTCAGTTACTAACCCATCTGTCCCCTACTAACTTCCTAATCCTGCCACGGACATTAGTTCCAGGGCAGTAGGTCCCTTTCCAATGTTCCCTTACCCACGACTGACTGCGTTTGTAAATGAATAACTTTATTTTATCCCCCCCTCAGTTACTAACCCATATGTCCCCTACTAACTTCCTAATCCTGCCACGGACATTAGTTCCAGGGCAGTAGTTCCCTTTCCAATGTTCCCTTACCCACTCTAAACCACTGTTTGGACACTTGATCCTCAGTGTTTTGGAGGACAAGCAGCCTAGAAGGGTCATTAGACCTGTTGTTGCTTGATTTCCTTTGTACTCCTTTGTACAGACTTTAGTTAGTGTGGATACAACCCGTTCGGGACCAGTTCATTTTTTACTGGCAAATAATAACCGATTTTATTCAGTTTAAGGGGGGTGACCTGCTTTTTGTTTTTTCTGTCCTTTTCTCTCTTTCTAAGGCTTGTATCCATTCGGCCCCATTCAGCCAACTGTTTTAAGAAGTTTATCCCCATCTAGGTGTCGATTTCTTACGGGTGAGCGGGAGCGAGCAAGCATTTTTTGTATTTGTGTTAGACAGCAGGCTAAATTGTAGACATTTTTCGATAGAAAAATTTACTCGGCGAGCCGGATTTATTATAAAAATAAAAAATATGCTGGGCTCGCTATCGCATCGCCGGTAAGAATCGACACCTAGATGGGGGAGAAACGGTTCTTAAAAATATTGGCTGAATGGGGCCGAATGGATACAAGCCAGTGGGAAAGAGGAGGGAAGTGACAAAGGACCACAGAAATAACAAAACAGCAGGTCACCCCCCTAACCCCTTATTGAAGGCTCTGACGCGTTTTAGCAGTTTATTTTGGCTAATTTCATTAGACGATTTTATGCAGCCATTAGGATAGGATCTGGGGGGTAAAATAAAGGGTAATAAATACTATCCTCAATAAACCCTCTGACTTCCATATACCGTTACTAATCTGAATAAAATCGTCTAATGGTAGCCAGAAAATAGAACAGAAACGCGTATTGGAGCTTGAAAGGACTAATAATTCACAACATAACTCAACTCTGCGGGAGGCACTCGTCACAGGCGCATACGAAAACAAAATAAAACGAGTAGAGTGATCGAGCTAACATTTCTACCATTTGGGAAGGGTCAGCCAGGGAATAGGTGTGGAAATTGACAGCCTATTTGGTCAAGCCCATTTTGAGCTACAGAGGTTTGGGTCCACGATTTCTAGCCTACCTATTTGGAACCGGGTGTAGTTCTATTTTTAACCCTTTCACGCACATATGACGCAGAGGTTGCCAGATTAGCAATAAGAAATAGAGTTCTCTCACTCATATCGATAATACCTCTCCAATATTTAGTTTTCTGCCCACCAGCTAACTCAAAGACAACTGCCAGAGGTTGAAGTAACTAAAACTAAAGGTTTCTAACTACCCCTGATTAAGTAACAAAGGCTTTAAAAGTATGCCCCAATAGGTCAACACAGCTAACTCAAAGGACAACCTGCAGAGGTTGAAGTAACTAAACTAAAGGTTTCTAAATACCCCTGATGGCTAACAAAGGCTTTTTTAAAGTATTCCCCAATAGGCTTCAACACCAGCTAACTCAAAGGACGAAACTGCAGAGGTTGAAGTAACTAAACTAAAGGTTTCTAAATACCCCTGATGGTAACAAAGGCTTTAAAGTATCCCTAATAAGCTCAAATTGCGTTCATAGGTCGGGAAAAGAGGGTTTAAGGATGCAAAAACCCAGGTTAGCAGGTGCAAGCCTTAAATGGCATTCTAAATCATCTGTAAACTCGGCTAGAATACAATGAAAAGGACATCCCCGCAGTGAAAGGGTTAAAGTATCCCCAATAGGCTCCAAATCGCGTCATATGTCGGAGAGGGTTAAATGACCCCCCTTGAGGACTATGCCGGGTATTGACAGTGTATTCTGGTTATCACTAAGCGATTGTGTATAGCTTAGGGAGGATCTGTGGGAATTAAAAGGGTAAAGACCATCTCAAATAACCCTCTGATCGTCATATTTATGGCTGACCCAATTGCCGACTTGCGAGTTTCGTTCTATAAGGAAGTTGGAGCCGTAGACAACGATATTTAACAGAACTTACAGTTAAAATAGGGTCGTATGTACATTTATAGATACATAAAACCCAATTCAACCTGCCATTTATCCACCAGCAACGCACATCATTATTGCATTTCTGTTTAAGGGGAGGTTTCTAGTTTGTTTCCTACTCCTCCAGCAATCTTAAAATTTCACCCCCTTGACCCTCTTTCAAGATAAATGTGTACATTTTTCGGTAGAAAAATGTCCCGGCCGAAGGCCGATTACTCCTAAATTACAGGCTCGCTATCGCTCGCCTGGATAAAATGACACCTAAATGGCACGAAAGGTCTTAAAATTGACAGAATGGGGCGGAAATTCTTAACAATCACCAAACTAATGGGGAAAACGTCTTAAAATCTCAAAAGCAATGGGGCTAGACATGAGGGAGAAAGGGGTCAAGAAAAAAATCCCTCAAGTGGAGATCTCCCCTTAATATCGGGGTGTTCACGGCTCCAACTTCCTTATAGCCTGAAACTCGCAAGTGGTCAATTGAAGACTTCAGAGTTTCAGGCTATAAGGAAGTTGGAGCCGTAGACATCGATATTTAACAGCATTACTAGCTAAAATTCTCCTACTCAACGAGACAAGAGTAAGGGGGCGAGGGAACGCGAAAGTGGTCCCGGACCCTAAGAATTGGCACTTTAAAGGTTCCTGTTTGGACTCTGTCTCGAGTCGGCCACCCCCAGCAATGAGGTATACATGCCTGAATATATACATACATACACACACTAGCTAAAATACAGTGCTATAGTCTATTCACTGTAAGTAGGCGAGAAATCATGACCTCTAACCTCTGTAACTCATAAACGACTAGTGTAATCGAGCTAATATGTCTACCATTTGGGAAGAGTCAGTCAAGGAATGGTTCCATGTCATTCCAACCAGTAGCTCTCAACCAGTGCCAAATTAACCCAGACCAACCAAACCAGTGCCAAAATATAGTACTAACCGAACCTAACCTAACCGTATTGGTTGATTTGGTACTGGTTGAGAGCTACTGGTTGAAATGGTCTACTGGTTGAGTTGACCGGTCACCCAAGGAATACATGTGGAAATGTACAGCCAATTTTCTCTAGCCCTTTTCATGTTACAGAGGATAAAGGTCATGATTTTTCGCCTACTTACAGCGCATAGACTGTAGTTTAAACTCACTACATCTGAATAAAACCGTCTAATAATAGCAAGAAACGCCAAAATAATTGCGTAATCGTATCTTGAAAGGGCTACGCTGTTAGTTTTGCACATTGATCATAGTTTGTCATCAATTCTGTACACGAACTTTTAAATCCGGGCGTACACACAGAGGGCGGGGCGGGGCGGCAAATTTGAAAGAGGCGGTGGGTGATGGATGACTTACCACACGCCCATGGAACTGTCTCTTACATACATACATACATACATACTCACTCACTCTCTCTCTCTCTCTCTCTTATACTCACTCTCACTCACTCACTCTCACTCTCTCTTATACTCACTCACTCACTCACTCTCACTCTCTCTCTCTCCTTATATATATATATATATATATAGCGGTATATATTCTCTAATGGTAAAAGATGTTCACCTGTGGGGTTAAATACAGTACATTCATGGTCAGGTGTGCAAAACATTATCAACTATTTATAAACTGATCTACTGAAAGTAAATAGTTATCCGATATATATTTAGAAGTGTCTAGTAACGGAACAGCAGACGTAATCTTGAAACTTGATCTAGCGTTAGTAAGACCCCATATGGATTATGCTGTTCAATGTTGATGTCCCTATTACAGAATGGACATGGACTCCTTGGAAAGAGTACAAGAAGAATTGAAAAAATTATCCATAATATTAGAAATCTCCCATACGAAAAAAGGTTGACAAAATTAGGCTTACATTCGTTAGAGAGACGCAGAGTTAGAGGGGATATGATAGAGGTGTTCAAGTGGGATTAATAAAGGGGATATGGAAGATACATTTAAGATCAGTGATACAGAAAGAACTCGAACAAATGGTTTCAAATTAGATCAATTTCGTTTCAAAAGAATATTGGTTTGGTAACAGAGTTGTAGATGGGTGGAATAGGCTACCAAGTGATATAGTGGGATCAAGAACGATAGGGAGCTTCAAGATAAAACTGGATAGGCATAAATATGGACGAGATGGGTTGGGTGTGAGAGGGATCTGCCGTGTGTGGGCCAGTTGGCTCGCTGCAGACTTCCGTTTTCTTATGTTCTTATGTAAAACCTTGAAGTCTAGAGAAGTACTTTAAGGGGAGGTATTTAGTATGTTCCCTAGACCTCCATCAAGCTTAAAATTACACCCCCTTGAACCCCTTTCAAGATAAATTTGTACATTTTTCGGTAGAAAAATGTCCCGGCCGAAGGCCGGTTCCTCTTAAATTACAGGCTCGCTATCGCTCGCCAGGATAAAATCGACACCTGAATTGCACAAAAGGTCTTAATATGGGGTGAAAGTTCTTAAAATCGCTAAACTAATGGGGCAAACGTTTTATAATCTCAAAAGCAATGGGGCTAAGCATGAGGGAGAAAGGGGTCAAGAAAAAAATCCTTCGAGTGGAGATCTCCCCTTAACCTGGGCAACTTCTACGACGTGACCCAGATAGTAATAAATGATGAGCTAATAGACACATGGAGAGTATTAAGGGGAGGTTTCCACTTGAGGGATTTTTTTTTCTTGACTCCTTTCTCCCTCATGTATAGCCCCATTGCTTTTCTATTTTTAAGACGTTCGCCCCATTATTTTGACGATTTTAAGAGCCTTCGATCCATTTCTGTCAATTTTAAGACCTTTCGTGCCATTTAAGTGTCGATTTTATCCTGGCGAGCGATAGCGAGCCTGTAATTTAAGAGGAACCGGCTTTCAGCCGGGACATTTTTCTACCGAAAAATTTAAAAATTTATCTTGAAAGGGACTCAAGGGGGTGTAATTTTAAGCTTGATGGAGGTCTAGGGAACAAACTAAATACCTCCCCTTAAACTGCACAAAAACGACTAAATTTAGCTAGAACACAATCATGAAACGTCACCGGTACAGAAGGGGTTAAGAAAGGTCATTTTACCTTAGCTTTGTACAGTTTATGAGTCAGAATGTCACCCAGCTACTGATTCAGACTGCACCTCCTTTGAACACACCGCCAGACCTATGAGATACTACCTATTTTACAGCTTATGAGTTAGAATGTCACCCAGCTACTGATTCAGACTGCACCTCCTTTGAACACACCGCCAGACCTATGAGATACTACCTATTCCTTGTAACTCCTCCTACCCGTTTGACTGAAGGGGGCGGAGTTAAGGGAGTGATGTATGACGGTCCGCCCCCTTGTCACTAGCCCCGCCCCCTGACTCCATCACTCACACGATCATTAAGTCACTTTGCTCTATTGTCACTTCGCCCTATTTAGTTTAGTAGTAGTAGTAGTAGTAGTAGGTAGTAGTAGTAGTAGTAGTAGTATACAGAAAATTAACAGGAATAGAGTATTATCTGATGTTTGTAACAGCTATAGTGCAAAATGTAATAAATTTATCATTTTAGATCAAATAGTCTAATAATAATATTAATAATAATAATATATTATTCTGTTTTAGTTCGCCCACAAGAGTTTGCATCACTTCTTCCTTGGCGCATATCCTATCTGCCCACCAACTTTCGTGAAAATCGGTGCGTAACTTGTCGAGATATCTTACAGACAAATAGACGAACAAACCGACAAAGCAAAGGAGGCCAAAAAACAAACCTCCTCGAACTTTGTCAGCGGGGGTAACCATGAAGGGGGATAACAAACGGCCAAGTAGCAGAACTGAAAGCAAACATGAATCGCAGTTTGGCCTTTATGTCTGCCGCCTTCATTCAAACTTTCTTTCGTTGTGTGTGGTTGTGTGTTTTTTGTTTGTTTTTGTTTTTTTTTCCCTTGGGCCTTCTTGCCTTACCCACCACCACCTCGGAACTACTCCCCCCCTCTCTCCCCCCCCCCCCCCCCCCAACCGGCACCCCTCCTCCCCTTATCTTCTTGGCTAATAGTATGTATCACTATTAACCCTCTCCGACATATGACGCGATTTTGAGCCTATTGGGGATACTTTAAAGCCTTTGTTACCATCAGGGGTTATTTATAAACCTTTAGTTTAGTTACTTCAACATCTGCAGTTGTCTTTGAGTTAGCTGTGTTGAGCCTATTGGGGATACTTTAAAGCCTTTGTTACCATCAGGGGTATTTAGAAACCTTTAGTTTAGTTACTTCAACCTCTGCAGTTGTCTTTGAGTTAGCTGTGTTGAGCCTATTAGGGATACTTTAAAGCCTTTGTTACCATCAGGGGTATTTAGAAACCTTTAGTTTAGTTACTTCAACCTCTGCAATTGTCTTTGAGTTAGCTGTGTTGGGCCTATTAGGGATACTTTAAAGCCTTTGTTACCATCAGGGGTATTAGAAACCTTTAGTTTAGTTACTTCAACCTCTGCAGTTGTCTTTGAGTTAGCTGTGG
Organism: Paralithodes platypus; assembly: GCA_032716605.1. NCBI lineage: Eukaryota > Metazoa > Arthropoda > Malacostraca > Decapoda > Lithodidae > Paralithodes > Paralithodes platypus. The sequence goes on along the minus strand of CM064575.1, from coordinate 78,856,118 downwards.
GCAGAAAACTAATTTTGGCGAGGTAATTATAAGAGTGAGAGAACTCTATTTCTTATTGCTAATCTGGCAACCTCTGCGTCATACGAGCGTGAAAGGGTTAAACTGTCACACTTACAAACTAAACACACCAAAGCTGGGACCGATACAAGATAAAGGTAAACTAACTTATCAAGAGCGCCATGTGGAAATACAGTATATATATAACGTTTACTAAAATCAAATGCAGGAATTACAATAACATATAATTATTCATATATTTTCATCATACATCCGGAATAAGGCACTTTTTACGGTTCCCGGACATCTCAACCAGTAGACTATTTCAACCAGTAGCTCTCAACCAGTGCCAAATCAACCCAGACCGACCAAACCAGTGCCAAAATCTAGTACTAACCTAACCGTATTGGTTGATTTGGTACTGGTTGAGAGCTACTGGTTGAAATGGTCTACTGGTTGAGTTGTCCGGTCATCATTACTTATTACATCTTTAAGGGGAGGCTGACCGTTTGTTGGGTCTATTAATTCATTTATTTACTTAAAAATGTGTTTAGTTTCCTCCCTAGACCTCTATCCCCTAGACCCCCCTTCAAGATAAATTTGTACATTTTTCGGTAGAAAAATTTCCCGGCCGAAGGCCGGTTCCTCTTAAAATTGCAGGCTCGCTATCGCTCGCCAGGAAATAATCGACACCTGTATGGCACGAAAGTTCTTAAAATTGACAACGAAATGGGGCGAAAGGTATTAAAATCGCCAAACCAATGGGCCGAACGTCTTATAATCTCAAAACTAGTGGGGCTAAAACATTAGGGAGAAGGGGGTCCAGAAAAACGGTCTGCCTCCCGTTAATTAAGTTCAAAATTAAATTCCTCTAAGCCCAAGACTAGACAATCATTCCTCCGCGATGCAGACCGTCTCTTTCCACTACTCTTCAATCCACAAGAACTGGGACACTAATTTTGTTCCCATTTTTTTCGAGGAAAGAAAACGTCTTTAGGGGTATACTTTTTTGTTTTCATCAGCTTTGTTTACCATGTTCCCTGCCTCTGTTCTATTATGTTCATATTAAAGGGAGATCTCCACTTGAGGGACTTTTTTCTTGACTCCTTTCTCCCTCATATTATTATGTTTAGCCCCATTAACTATCTCACTTCTTAACAGGCTTCGAACTATCTCACTTATTAACAGGCTTCGAACTATCTCACTTATTAACAGGCTTCGAACTATCTCACTTATTAACAGGCTTCGAACTATCTCACTTCTTAACAGGCTTCGAACTATCTCACTTCTTAACAGGCTTCGAACTATCTCACTTCTTAACAGGCTTCGAACTATCTCACTTATTAACAGGCTTCGAACTATCTCACTTATTAACAGGCTTCGAACTATCTCACTTATTAACAGGCTTCGAACTATCTCACTTATTAACAGGCTTCGAACTATCTCACTTATTAACAGGCTTCGAACTATCTCACTTATTAACAGGCTTCGAACTATCTTACTTCTTAACAGGCTTCGAACTATCTCACTTCCATTAACAGGCTTCGAGCTATCTCACTTCCCTTAACAGGCTTCGAACTATCTCACTTCCATTAACAGGCTTCGAACTATCTCACTTATTAACAGGCTTCGAACCATCTCACTTATTAACAGGCTTCGAACTATCTCACTTATTAACAGGCTTCGAACTATCTCACTTATTAACAGGCTTCGAACTATCTCGCTTATTAACAGGCTTCGAACTATCTCACTTATTAACAGGCTTCGAACTATCTCGCTATGAATAAAATTAAATAGACGTCGTCGGTACAGAAGGGGTTAAAGGGAGGTTTTTACTTTGTTTCCTAGACCTCCACCAAGTTTAAAATTACACCCCCTTTGACCCCCTTTCAAGATGAATTTGTACATTTTTCGGTAGAAAAATTTCCCGGCCAAAGGCCGGTTCCTCTCAAATTACAGGCTCGCTATTGCTCGCCAGGAGAAAGTCGACACCTAAATGGCACAAATGGTCTTAAAATTGACAGAAATGGGGCGAAAGTTCTTAAAATCGCCAAAATAATGGGGCAAACGTCTTAAAATCTCAAAAGCAATGGGGCTAAACATGAGGGAGAAAGGGGCCAAGAAAATAATCCCTCAAGTGGATATCTCCCCTTAACGTTCAATTTGTGAAGAATTTTGTTTTTATTATGTGTATGAAGGAGACAAAAGTCAAACCTGTCTGTAACGAGTGTCCCTCCCAAAATTGAGTAAATGATAAAGTCACTAATTTAAACGATTTTAATTTATACATTTATCCATGTATTTGTATGTATATATTTATTGATTTAGTGTTTGAGCATTGGAAAGAGGTGAGGTGTGCTTGCTTAGTGTAGTGAATTGAATAGGAGGTGGTGTTTGTAAGAACTAGCTGGATTGCTCTCTGTGTAGGTGAGAAACAAACAGAATCAGTGAGGGAGGCCAGATAAATGAAACATGCATTCCAGCAACTCCTTATCACAAGCCTATGAAGCCTGCCCTGGGTATTGCCCTGGTAGACTGGTGAACAAAATCTACCATCAGTCTCCAGAATACTACGGGGCCGACTGTATGTAGGCCTAGCCGTTTCTGTCTGTCTCTTTTCCTGTTCTCTGTTTCCTTCTAGATTGGGGGGGGGGGAGGGGGGGGGGGGGGGGGGGGGGGGGGCATTGACCCGGGGGTGCAAGCCCGTTGCTGCCCTCCAAGAGGAAGATCTCATCTCTCCCTGCCATAGCCCCTTCGGGGGCCTGAACTTCTGGAGCGGCTTTGGTCTACCACCGGGCCCGGGACTGTTCGAACAGACAGTCTGGGGAACAGCAACAACAACAACACCAACAACAACAACAATACCAACACCAACAACAACAACACCAACAACAACAATACCAACAACAACAACAACAATACCAACACCAACAACAACAACACCAACAACAACAATACCAACAACAACAACAATACCAACACCAACAACAACACCAACAACAATACCAACAACACCACCAACAACAACAACAACAATACCAACACCAACACCAACAACAACAATACCAACACCAACACCAACAACACCAACAACAATACCAACAACAACAACACCAACACCAACAATACCAACTCGGGAACAACACCAACAACAGCAACAACTGAAACAACACCAACACCAACAATACCAACTCGGGAACAACAACAACAACAACAACAACAACAACAATACCAACAACCAACACCAACACCAACAACAATACCACAACAACAACAATACCAACACCAACAACAACAACACCAACAACAACACCAACACCAACAACAATACCAACACCAACAACACCACCAACAACACCACCAACAACAACACCAACAACAACAATACCAACACCAACAATACCAACACCAACAACAATACCAACACCAACAACAATATCAACACCAACAACAATATCAACACCAACAACAATACCAACACCAACAACAATACCAACACCAACAACAATACCAACAACAACAATACCAACACCAACAACAATACCAACACCAACACCAACAACAACAACAACAACACCAACACCAACAACAACAACACCAACACCAACAACCAAGCAGCCGGACAAGCCAATTAACCGAGTCAATTAAGCTCGACCCTGACCACAGAAGCAGCTGGACTAGATAATAATACTATATGGGTGAGGTTGGTCACTGGTCTCAACACCCAGGGCAATAATACCCCCCTAGAACGCCCCCTAACAAGCCTCAACACGTTTTCCCTAGACAAAGTTTCCGCCGGATATAGAACAAACACAAAATATAGAAGTCCGAATGTGGGTAGACTAGATTAAGTTATTTCATATTGCGATTAGTTAGGGTTTATACACCACATTAGTTAGAACAGGTTAGGTCAATCAATTAAGGGGAGGTTTTTAGTCTGTTCTCTATGCCTCCATCAAACTTAAAATTACCCTCCCCTAGACCCCCTTTCAAGATAAATGTGTACATTTTTCGGTAGAAAAATGTCCTGGCCGAAGGCCAGTGCCTCTTAAATTACAGGCTCGCTATCGCTCGCCAGGGAAAAATCAACACCTAAATCTTTAAAATTGACAGAAATGGGGCGAAAGTTCTTAAAATCGACAAACTAATGGGGCAAACATCTTAAAATCTCAAAAGCAATGGGGCTAAGCATGAGGGAGAAATGGGTCAAACAAAATATCCCTCTAGTGGAAACCTCCCCTTAATAGCACATGTTTATCGTTTTTTTTTGTTTTTTTTTCGATATAAATGCAAGTTAATACGTATTCAAACCTCTAAATGTGACACGAGTAACGATCCAGCTTACGGAACACATTAAATTAACGCCTTGACCTACCAAATCGCTTCGGTTCCGCCTCGGTTCCCCGTCAAACAATTGACAATCGCGGCATCCGGTTCCTATAGAGAGACACCCGTCGCCGGAAACCACTTAGCGAGTCCGTTCGTACCCTTATTAGTTCGTACGGCGAGCGAGATAATTGAGCGATGAAGAGTGGCATCCGTGTGTGAGTGAGTGAGTGTGGGTGTGTGTGGGGGGGGGGGGGGGTCTTTCGGCTCTCGGTCATTTCGCTCGCATGTCTTTTCGTTCACGTTGGCCTATTTTCTTCGCAGCGATGTTTTGACTTTACTTTGAAATTAGTGAGGTGAGATTGGATTAGATTACTTTGAAATTAGTGAGGTTAGATTGGATTAGATTACTTTGAAATTAGTGAGGTTAGATTGGATTAGATTAGGTTAGTTAAAGTTAAGTTAGAAGCATATTACGTATGGTTAGGTGAATGTTACTGTAGACAATATAAACATAACTTAGGATACGCGGGGAGATTTCCACTCGAGGCATTTTTTTCTGGACCCCTTTTTCCCTCATGTTTAGCCCCATTGCTTTTGATATTTTAAGACGTTCGCCCCATAATTAAGAACTTCCGCCCCATTTCTGTCAATTTTAAGACCTTTCATGCAATTTAGGTGTCGATTTTTTCCTGGCGAGCGATAGCGAGCCTGTAATTTAAGAGGAAGCGGCCTTTGGCCGGGACATTTTTCTACCGAAAAATGTACACATTTATCTTGAAAGGGGGCCTAGAGGGTGTAATTTTAAGCTTGATGGAGGTCTAGGGAACTAACTAAAAACCTCCCCTTAATGCTAGACCAGCTAGATCAAGGTTTAATACAGTACAATAAGGTTAGAATTAGATAAATTTTACTAGATTAGCACATACTTGGTACAGATTTAGCGACTCCAGCATATCCGGGTGAAGTGGCAGCTGTCAAAAAAAAAAAAAAAAAAAAAAAAAAAAAAAAAAAAAAAATATCGGGGGTGAAATGTTTTGATACCGAAGAGACCCCCTCAAACCTCGTGTTTACGTATGCAAATGAAGCACTGAGGGTCCGGTGTGATGGGGGGGCCGCTCTCATCCATTAGTTAGTGAAGGGGGGGGGGGGGGGGGGGGTGGGGGGATGGATGGAGGGTCTAGGGGGAGTCTGTGGGTCTAGGGGGAGTCTGTGGGTCTAGGGGGAGTCTGTGGGTCTAGGGGGAGTCTGTGGGTCTAGGGGGAGTCGGTGGGTCTTAGGGTCTGGGGGGGTCTAGGGAGGATTCTTGGGGGTCTAGAGTTAGAGGAGGGGTATGATTAGGGAGTGTGGAGATCTAGGGGAAGTGGGGGATGTGATGGAGGGTTCTAGGGGGGAGTCTGGGGACGTGGGGGATGTGATGGAGGGTCTAGGGGGGAGTCTGGGGACAGGGGAAGGGGGAGGTCGGGGGGGGGGGTCTAGGGGAAGGGGAGAAATTGATGGGGAGTCTAGGATGGGGGTCTAGGATGGGGGTCTAGGGGTCTAGGGGAAGGGGTGGATGTGATGGGGGAGTTTTGGGGTGTGTGGAGGATCTGGGAGGGTGGGGGGGTGTGGATGGGAAGGGATCTGTGGGGGAGCCTAGGAGGAGGGGGGGGGGGGGTCTAGTGGAAGGGAAGGAGGGGGGGGGGGAGCCTGGGAGGAGGGGGGCTCTAAGTGGAAGGGAAAGGGGGGAGTCTGGGGGGTTCTAGGGGAAGGGGTAGGATGGATTGAGGTATTAATGGCAAGATTGATGGTGGTGGGGGGGCCCCTAAATGGTTGTCCCTGGGGGGCGATAGGGTGCATGGGGGAGGAGGGTATATGTGGGTGGGGGGGAAGAGGGGAGGGGGTGTAGCGATAGGGTTCAAGCAGAGATATGGTAATACACTAAATACACTCTAAGGCCTTCGGCATTCATTTTCATATCAACAAAATGTACGAAAGTGTCTTGAAGGTGGATCTTAGGGCGTTGGTTTTTTTTTTTTTTTTTTTTGTGTTTTTTTTTTTTAAGCTTTATGATGGTCTAGCGAGCAAACTATACAATACAAAAAATGCAGAGAACAAAGATAAATAAGTCTAAACCTTAAGAACCCGTACATTAATGGGAGGTTTTTAGTTTGGTCTATATATATCCATCGAGATTACACCCCCTTGAGCCCCTTTCAAGATAAATTTGTACATTTTTCGGTAGAAAAATGTCCCGGCTGAAAGCCGGTTCCTCTTAAATTAATGGCTCGCTATCGCTCGCCAGGATAAAATCGACACCTAAATTGCACGAAAGGTCTTAAAATTGACAGAAATGGGTTGAAAGTTCTTAAAATCATCAAAATAATGGGGCGAACGTCTTAAAATTAGAAAAGAAATGGGGCTAAACATGAGGGAGAAAGGAGTCCAGAAAAAACTCCCTCAAGTGGAAATCTCCCCTTAAGACACCCAGACAAGATAGGTGAGAATCGAAGCAAAAGATATATGGCGACCGGAAACAGGAATACATGGGGGTGGTACACGAGCCCTTTTTCTGGCAATTTACCGCTGGCTATGAGCAAGTTGGAGCCGTAAACATTGATATTAGACAACAGGCAGCAGTAGTGTCGAGTTCTGATGGCTAGCATGACTGATTAATTGGGTTTTATGTCCTTTAAATGTACTACGACCGTATTTTCTGGCTTGTTTAGATTAGGAAGTGTATTTAGAAGTCAAGAGAGTTAATTCAAAGTGTGTTTACCCTCTTAATTCCCACAGATCCTTCCTAAGCTGTATAAGATTGTCTAACCAAGGCCAAACTAAGCTGCCAAAACGCGTCATAATCCTCAAGGGGTTAATTGTCTTATAGCCTGAAACTCTTAATTTTCTTATAGCCTGAAACTCTTAATGTTCTTATAGCCTGAAACTCTTAATGTTCTTATAGCCTGAAACTCTTAATGTTCTTATAGCCTGAAACTCTTAATGTTCTTTTAGCCTGAAACTCTTAATGGTCTTATAGCCTGAAACTCTTAATTTTCTTAGCCTGAAACTCTTAATTTTCTTATAGCCTGAAACTCTTAATGTTCTTATAGCCTGAAACTCTTAATGTTCTTATAGCCTGAAACTCTTAATGTTCTTATAGCCTGAAACTCTTAATGTTCTTATAGCCTGAAACTCTTAATGTTCTTATAGCCTGAAACTCTTAATGTTCTTATAGCCTGAAACTCTTAATTTTCTTATAGCCTGAAACTCTTAATGTTCTTATAGCCTGAAACTCTTAATTTTCTTATAGCCTGAAACTCTTAATGTTCTTATAGCCTGAAACTCTTAATTTTCTTATAGCCTGAAACTCTTAATTTTCTTATAGCCTGAAACTCTTAATTTTCTTATAGCCTGAACCTCGTAAGTGCTCCATTATTTCGGACATTGACTGATCACTTGCTAGATTAGCCTAATTCCATAAGGAAGTTGGAGCCGTAGACATCGATATTTAGGAGATTTACCAGCTAAAATAAGTTTATAACACATTTATTATAACATACAATCAAATTCAACACCCTTTCTGTCCATCAGAATCCTACATTTGTATTGCATTTCTGTTTAATATCAATGTTTACGGCTCCAACTTCCTTATGGTTTGAATTCACAAGGGGTCGACTCATATCTAAAACTATCCTCAGTTTGATTCCAGTTGACGGTAAATTGCCATGGACTCATCTTGATTACTCTGCTGTTACCAAGATTTTGCAGCGAAATATATTGGTAAGTATGAATAATTGTATGTATGTAGCCTCAGGCACATACCCATGGCTGGGGTTGGCCGACTCGAGACAGAGCCCGAACAGAAAACAACATTCAAGGGTTCTAATTCTCAGGGTCCGGGACCACTTTCGCGTTCCCTCGCCCCTTTCCCTGTCTCAATGCGTAGGCGAATTTGACAAAGGGAGGAGGATTCCAATTTCCTAGCCCCTCTCCCCAGATGGAAATGTAGGACGGTAAAAGAAACAGACATAAACGGCTAAGGTTGGGTAGAGGATGCCAAACCTCACTCTGGATAAGACCAGCCCTCACCATAATGGCAATCTATATAATATTTTCGATTGTCTGTCTGTGTGTGTGTGTGTGTGTGTGTGTGTGTGTGTGTGTGTTCTTTATGCATGGTCACATTGTTTAAGCTAGAGCGTTCATACTTGATATGCATAGTAAGGGGGTCCCTAGGCAGGTTTTAGTGAAAAAATAGAATTCCCAGGGTGAAAGGGACGGAGAAAATGGGCGCGAAATCGGAAAATGGCGTTTGGTTTTAAAATAAATGGCCGTTTGGGGCAGGAGACCTCCGATCGAAAAGGTGTATGGAACGAAAGTTGTTCGCAGCCCCCCAAAATGGGGGTACGGATGAGGTCAGATCCAAAATCGGAGGTCATTTAGCGGCCGAAATCGAGGTCGTCGTTTAATGAGGCACAGGGAGGTCGAGGCCGGTGATTATGGTAGTAGTAGTAGTGTGATGATTGTGGTAGTAGTGATTGATGATGGTGATTATGGTAATAGTAGTGGTGGTAGTAGTGATGGTGATTATGGTGATTACCCGGGCAACGCCGGGTACCCCTGCTAGTTGCTTTCCACAAACTTACAATCTACAAAAGTTTAAATCCAGTTGTTACAAACATTTTATGAATGGAGGATGCCTTTAGGCACATGGACCCTTTTGTTTTATCTGTGTTTTTCCTTCCTCCGTTCATTGTATAAAAAAAAAAAAAAAAAAAAAATGAATAATCTGCATAAATATGATGCAGACACATAGCACTTTCACATTGTGTCATTAAGTATCAATAAATCAGCTGGTCAGGAATTGAATTTACCGTCAGCTGAAGCTAAACAGACTATAGTATCGTCTGAAGTATGTGTTATTATTTCTCGATCTAGTTTCCCATACCAGTTCAACATAGCCTCGGAATATTGGTATGTATCTATATATTTATGTATATAATCTGGCACATACCCTATATATATACATATAAATATATATATATATTTTTTGTTTTTTTTTTTTTTTTTTGGGGGGGGGGTGAGGGGTGGAGTGGTTGACTCGAGACAGAGCCGAACAAGGAAATCACAACACAACAGAACAACAAATCACACACATCTAGGTCGGAATATAAAATAAAATATATTGCCGATTGAAAGTTGCTGGGAAAGGCTCTCTGTGAATCCAGCAAGGTAGCGACGAAATCAAAGTAAATATTAAGCCGGTATCACACGAGAGCATTTATGGTCAACATTCGATAATCAAAATTTTTCTGAATTTAGATAACCAAAACGTTCTAAATGTTGAACTCATAAGCTGCCAGACCAGTGTTGAGGATAAATGTTGAGTGAAAAAGCGCTCGTGTGATACCGGCTTAAGCGGTAAAGGAATGTAAGGAAGGACACAAATATTTGTAAACAAAAAACTGGGTCAATGCTCGGAAATCTATACAGTAGAAAATGGAATACGGGTAGTGAATAGAAAATGGAATACGGGTAGTGAATAGAAAATGGAATACGGGTAGTGAATAGAAAATGGAATACGGGTAGTGAATAGAAAATGGAATACGGGTAGTGAATAGAAAATGGAATACGGGTAGTGAATAGAAAATGGAATACGGGTAGTGAATAGAAAATGGAATACGGGTAGTGAATAGAAATGGAATACGGGTAGTGAATAGAAAATGGAATACGGGTAGTGAATAGAAAATGGAATACGGGTAGTGAATAGAAAATGGAATACGGGTAGTGAATAGAAAATGGAATACGGGTAGTGAATAGAAAATGGAATACGGGTAGTGAATAGAAAATGGAATACGGGTAGTGAATAGAAAATGGAATACGGGTAGTGAATAGAAATGGAATACGGGTAGTGATAGAAAATGGAATACGGGTAGTGAATAGAAAATGGAATACGGGTAGTGAATAGAAAATGGAATACGGGTAGTGAATAGAAAATGGAATACGGGTAGTGAATAGAAAATGGAATACGGGTGTGAATAGAAAATGGAATACGGGTAGTGAATAGAAAATGGAATACGGGTAGTGAATAGAAAATGGAATACGGGTAGTGAATAGAAAATGGAATACGGGTAGTGAATAGAAAATGGAATACGGGTAGTGAATAGAAAATGGAATACGGGTAGTGAATAGAAAATGGAATACGGGTAGTGAATAGAAAACGGAGCTAGTGAAAAAAGGGGTTAAAGGGGGGGGGGGTTGACTTTTCGGGCCACCCTTCTCCCTCACGTTTAGCCCCATTAGTTTTCATTTTTTTTTAAGACGCTTGCCCGATTAGTTTGGTGATTTTAAGGCCTTTCGCTCCATTTATTTGGCAATATTAAGACTGTGTCATTTAGGTGTCGAATGTTTCCTGGCGAGCGATAGCGAGCCTCTAACTTAAGAGGAATCGGCCTTTGGACGGGACATTTTTCTATCGAAAAATGTACAAATTTATCTTGAAGGAGGATTTTGGGGGGGGTTTATTTAAGCTTGATGGAGGTCTAGGGAGGAAACTTTAAAAAAATAAAAATAAAATAAAAATAAGAATAATAATAATAATAATAATAATAATAATAATAATGTTAATAATAATAATAATAATAATAATAATAATAATAATAATAATAATAATAAGCCAATAATAACGTGCACCCCCCTTAATCCTCGGAAGTGTGTATTATAGTAAATGGGATACGGGGAGTGAACAGAAAACGGACCTTGTAATAAGAGGCTCACTACCGGTGCTGTGAAAGGCGGTATGGTGGAAAGTGGGGTTCCGGTAGTGAATACAAAAATATGATTCTTTTATAAAGGCAAAATGAGGACAAAAAAGTGTGAACAAATATTGTAAAAATAATTTAAGTGAGAAAACACATGAAAACACATAAAAACACATTAAAAACACATAAAAATCCATAAAACACATACATTGATCTGGTAAATCAAATCAATCATAAATATAAATATATATATACATATATATATATATATATATATATATATACTTCAGGGTTTTTTTCATGACCCTTTTCTCCTCCATGCCTACATGGTTTAGCCCCATTGCCTTTGATATTTTTAGACGTTCGCCCCATTAGTTTGGCGATTTTGAAAACTTTCGCCTCATTTCTGTCAATTTAAAGACCTTTCGTGCCATTTGGGTGTCGATTTTATCATGGCGAGCCATAGCAAGCCTGTAATTTAAAAGGAACCGGCCTTTGGCCGAGAAATTTTTCTACCGAAAAATGTACAAATATATTTTGAAAGGGGATCTTGGGGGTGTAAATTTAATTAAGCTTGATGGAGGCATCGGGAACAACCTAAAAACCTTCCCTTAATGTTCCAGAGTTTTGGCCTACATATTTGGGACAGGGTATAGTTGTGAGTATTGATAAACAAGGGCCCAGTGTGTTGATCGGGCCCTGGGGACCCCGGGGGGTTGGTCAGGGGGGGGGGGTCATTTGTTGGTGTCATTACCCGCGTCAAGGGTCACAGGTCAGGTCACGGGGCTGAGTTTGATGGCTCTATCAGCTTCCTAGGGTCATGGTGGGGAGGGAGAGGGGGGGGGGGGGGAGGAGAGAGGATGTTCGAACAAAGACCAATGAGACAGAACTGGTACTTTATAATAAAAGGGAGAGAGAACATTAACCCTTTCACGCATTTATGACGCAGAGGTTGCCAGATTAGCAATACGAAATAGAGTTCTCTCACTCTTATAATTACCTCTCTCCAAAATTAGTTTTCTGCCCACAGCTAACTCAAAGACAACTGCAGAGGTTGAAGTAACTAAACTAGAGGTTTCTAAATACCCCTGATGGTAACAAAGGCTTTAAAGTATCCCCAATAGGCTCAAAATCGCGTCATATGTCGGAGAGGGTTAAGGAGGGTGACCTGCTTTTTGTTATTTCTGTCCTTTTCTCTCTTTCTCTGGCTTGTATCCATTCGGCCCCATTCAGCCAACTATTTTAAGACGTTTATCCCCATCTAGGTGTCGATTTCTTCCTGGCGAGCGATAGCGAGCCAGCATTATATGAAGAAATCCGGCTTCGCCGGAGAATTTTTTCTATCGAAAAATGTACAAATTTAGCCTGCTGTCAAACAAAAATAAAAAATATGCTGGCTCGCTACCGCTCACCAGTAAAAAATGTACACCTGGATGGGGATAAACGTCTTAAAACAGTAGGCTGAATGGGGCCAAATGGATACAAGCCAGAGAAAGATAGAAAAGGACAGAACCAAAACAGGTCACCCGCCTTAACCTCCATATGGAAATGAAGGGTCAAGTGTTGGCAAGAAATTAGAGGATATTTATATTTAACTGTTAATTGATTTATATTTTTACACACACACACACACACACACACACACACACACACACATTGATGTTCTTGATTTACCTTAAGGGGAGGTTTTTAGTTGATTCCCTAGACTTCCATCAAGCTTAAAATTACTCCCCCTTGACCCCCTTCAAAGATAAATTTGTACGTTTTTCGGTAGAAAAATTTCCCGGCCGAAGGCCGGTGCCCCTTAAATTACAGGCTCGCTATCACTCGCCAGGAAACAATCGACACCTACATGGCACGAAAGGTCTTAAAAGTGACATAAATGGGGCGAAAGTTCTTAAAATCGCCAAACTAATGGGGCAAACGTCTTAAAATCTCAAAAGCAATGGGGCTAAACATAAGGGAGAAGGAAGTTCGAAAAATAAATCCTCAAGTGGAAACCTCCCCTTAAGAGGGTTCCACAGACTCGATAAGGAGGATTTTATCAGGCTGGATGATGGAAGAACCAAAGGACATAATTATGTATACAATAAGAAAGGAGAGGTGCAAGTCTCTGACGGTATTTTGAGCCTATTGGGGATACTTTAAAGCCTTTGTTACCATCAGGGGTATTTAGAAACCTTTAGTTTAGTTACTTCAACCTCTGCAGTTGTCTTTGAGTTAGCTGTGTTGAGCCTATTGGGGATACTTTAAAGCCTTTGTTACCATCAGGGGTATTTAGAAACCTTTAGTTTAGTTACTTCAACCTCTGCAGTTGTCTTTGAGTTAGCTGTGTTGAGCCTATTGGGGATACTTAAAGCCTTTGTTACCATCAGGGGTATTTACAAACCTTTAGTTTAGTTACTTCAACTCATGCAGTTGTCTTTGAGTTAGCTGTGGGCAGAAAACTAATTTTGGAGAGGTAATTATAAGAGTGAGAGAACTCTATTTCTTATTGCTAATCTGGCAACCTCTGCGTCATATGAGTCTGAAAGGGTTAAGGGCGGAGGTTGTAGAAACAAGAAATATCCACGACTTTAAAAGTAAACTGGATAGTCGATAGAAACTGTGACAGGACAACACGAGTGAAGCTCAATTCCTGTTAAAGTATAAATAGGTGAATATACACACACATACACATATATATACATACATACATACATACACACACACATACATATTACATACATATATATATATACATACATACACACACACACATACATATTACATACACATATATATATACATACATACACACTCACACACACACATACACACACACACATACATATTACATACACATATATATACATACATACATACATACATACACACACACACACACACACACACACACACACACAATACACACACACACAATACACACACACACAATACACACACACACACAATATGATATCCTTTGGGACCGTATCGTGGATAATGCAGACCTTCCCTACGAGAACCACACAATGCAGTATCAACATCAAGGCAACACAATTAATTAGCTCAACACTAACCCGCCGGAACGCAGAGGTCACACCACCAACCTTAAAGGGAGGTATTTAGTTTGTTCCCTAGACCTCCATCAAGCTTAAAATTACACCCCCTCGAGTCCCTTTCAAGATAAATTTGTACATTTTTCGGTAGAAAAATGTCCCGGCCGAAGGCCGAACGGTTCCCTCTTAAATTACAGGCTCGCTATCGCTCGCCAGGATAAAATAAACACCTGAATTGCACGAAAGGTCTTAATATAGGGTGAAACTTCTTAAAATCGCTAAACTAATGGGGCAAACGTTTTATAATATCAAAAGCAATGGGGCTAAACATGAGGGAGAAAGGGGTCAAGAAAAAATTCCCTCAAGTGGAGATCTCCCCTTAAAGGGGCCCACCTCGCTTTTTTTTTATCTCTCTCCCTCTCTCTTTGGCTTGTATCCATTCGGCCCCATTCAGCCTACTGTTTTAAGACTTTTACCCCCATCCAGGTGTCAATATTTTCCTGGCGAGCGGTAGCGAGCCAGCATATATATATTTTTGTTTTGACAGCAAGATAAATTTGTACATTTTTCGATAGAAAAATGTCTTCGGCGAAGCCGGATTTCTCCATACAATGCTGGTTCGCTATCGCTCGCCAGGAAGAAATCGACACCTGGATGGGGATAAACGTCTTAAAACAGTAGGCTGAATTGGGCCGAATGGATACAAGCCAAAGAGAGAGGGAGAGACATATATAACAAAAGCAAGGCGGGCTCCCTTAACCCGCCGGAACGCAGGAGCCACGCCACCAACCTTAATGGTGTTCTTATCCTAAACCTTAAAAGTCATATGTACAGGCGAGGTTGATAAGTGTTGTCAGATATTTCACAAAGTTTCGGACACTGACTAATACTCTGAGGGATAAGCACTTTTCCCAGTAACTATAAAGATACCAATAACACTTGTTGAGCGAAAACCACTGGAATCCATGACAACACTTATTACCCCCGACTGCACTAAGAGTATAAATTACACATATCCTAATCTAGACACAATATGGTCAACATGTATTTTAAGTCATGTTTGTGGCGGGTTTTTTTTCTTCATAATTTCATTGATTGATTAGTGTGGTTTAAGGTGTTTTGTTCCGTATGCAAATGAATGTTTACTCATTGTTTAGCAATGTTAAGACCCCCCCCCCCCTACCCCCCGAAAACCTTATTTTGTCATTAACCTAACTTATGGGACTCTTTAGCCTTGGTTGGCAACCTGTCTAGGGGAGTAAACCTGATACAAATCCGTACTGCTTACCTAAGGGTAAGGCAGGTTAGTGGATGGATTAGCCGAACACCACTGTAGAAAAATAGTGCTAAGATACACAGAGGGCCTCGGAGTCGGACCGATCCTAAATTGAGTGGTCAATCCTGTAAGTCCTTCACTAAACTGGCTCGGGTCGTCCCTCTCACAGGGAATAGGTCCGCTTGGGGGCATTCTGTGTATGGCCACCCTCGTAAGGGGAGTAAGGCGTCCGGCAATAGATAGATAGATAGATGACCCTAACCAGGCCCCCGCTGGTCTTACCATTGATACAGAGGATCACAACATTCTAAAATTAAGGTGGAAACGTGAAAAATACACTCCTCTATATCTACCCTAAATTGACGTCGTGTGATCATTAGCATCAGCCTATTACTTATAAGAAAAATGGTATGATTGAATTAGGAGTGTAGTTTGGTATACACGATGTAATTCATACTCTGGTATTTAAACGATTATATACAGTATATATATATAACAAAAACAAATGTAAGTCGGTAACTATTTTAACCCTTTCACGCATTTATGACGCAGAGGTTGCCAGATTAGCAATAAGAAATAGAGTTCTCTCACTCTTATAATTACCTCTCCAAAATTAGTTTTCTGCCCACAGCTAACTCAATGACAACTGCAGAGGTTGAAGTAACTAAACTAAAGGTTTCTAATTACCCCTGATGGTAACAAAGGCTTTAAAGTATCCCTAATAGGCTCAACACAGCTAACTCAAAGACAACTGCAGAGGTTGAAGTAACTAAACTAAAGGTTTCTAACTACCCCTGATGGTAACAAAGGCTTTAAAGCATCCCCAATAGGCTCAACACAGCTAACTCAAAGACAACTGCAGAGGTTGAAGTAACTAAACTAAAGGTTTCTAATTACCCTGATGGTAACAAAGGCTTTAAAGTATCCCTAATAGGCTCAACACAGCTAACTCAAAGACAACTGCAGAGGTTGAAGTAACTAAACTAAAGGTTTCTAAATACCCCTGATGGTAACAAAGGCTTTAAAGCATCCCCAATAGGCTCAACACAGCTAACTCAAAGACAACTGCAGAGGTTCAAGTAACTAAACTAAAGGTTTCTAAATACCCCTGATGGTAACAAAGGCTTTAAAGCATCCCCAATAGGCTCAAAATCGCGTCATATGCGTGAAAGGGTTAAGGGGAGATTTCCACTTGAGGGATTTTTGTCTGACTCCTTTCTCCCTCATGTTTAGCCTCATTGCTTTTCTAATTTTAAGACGTTCGCCCCCATTATTTTGACGATTTTAAGGACTTTCGACCCATTTCTGTCAAATTTAAGACCTTTTGTGCCATTTAGGTGTCGATTTTATCCTGGCGAGCGATAGCGAGCCTGTAATTTAATAGGAACCGGCTTTCAGCCGGGACTTTTTTCTACCGAAAAATGTACAAATTTATCTTGAAAGGGACTCAAGGGGGTGTAATCTTAAGCTTGATGGATATCTAGGGATCAAACTAAAAACCTCCCCTTAACGTCCATACAGAAAAGCCTGGAATGGGTACGAATTCTTGTGGGCACCTGTACATTCCCGGAGAGGTTAGTGAGGTAGTATGTTACAGGTACGTGAGGTGACCGGACTGTACAGATTAGTTAGGCCAGGTGTGAGGACGGAGCCAAGAGGGGGTTTTAGTCTCACCTGGGGAGGAAGCAGACCGTTTTTCGGGACCCCCTTCTCCCTAATGTTTAGCCCCACTAGTTTTGAGATTATAAGACGTTCGGCCCATTAGTTTGGCGATTTTAACACCTTTCGCCCAATTTCGTTGTCAACTTTAAGACCTTTCGTGCCATTTAGGTGTCGATTATTTCCTGGCGAGCGATAGCGAGCCTGCAACTTTAAGAGGAACCGGCCTTCGGCCGGGAAATTTTTCTACCGAAAAATGTACAAATTTATCTTGAACGAGGGTCTAGGAGGGTTTTTTCTAAGCTTGATGGAGGTCTAGGGAGGAAACTAAAAAAATATATGAATAAATGAATTAATAGACCCAACAAACGGCCAGTCTCCCCTTAACAACCCATTGTTTGGTCGGCGGGTTGGACAATAGAATGTAATTGATACCATAAGACAGGGGGGGGGGGGGGGGGGGCCCGCAGTTGATTATTAGAAGTAACCGGGTTCAAATGCCAACCAGGTGATTTTTTGGGGGGGGTGATTTTTTTTCCAAAGTGGACATTGACGACCATGGCGGGTGGGCTTGTTCACGTCCGACGAGTGTTTTGCCAACTCTTATGCATTAACGGGAGGTTTTTAGTTTGTTTCCTACTCTTCCAGCAATCTAAAAATGTCACCCCCTTGACCCCCTTTCAAGATAAATTTGTACATTTTTCGGTAGAAAAATGTCCCGGCCAAAGGCCGGTTCCTCTTAAATTACAGGCTCGCTATCGCTCGCCAGGATAAAATCGACACCTGAATGGTACGAAAGGTCTTAATAGGGGGTGAAAGTTCTTAAAATCGCTAAACTAATGGGGCGAACGTTTTATAATAACAAAAGCAATGGGGCTAAACATGAGGGAGAAAGGGGTCAAGAAAAAAATCCCTCAAGTGGAGATCTCCCCTTAACTAACCTGACAACCTAACCTAGCCTGGGGGCTGCCACCCCCAGGCCCCCGCATTTAGTGCATCACCAGCGCTTCCTGAATAAGATAACATCAGAGAAATTGGTGGTAGCATGCAAGGAGACTAATGCAGGACATTCTTCTTCTTCTTCTTACCTCTGACCGGGTATAGGCTATCCTAGTGTTTACTAGCCTATACTCCTTTGAAAGGACATTAGCCTAACCTAACAACCTTACCTAACCTATCCTAGTATTATGGGTGGGGGCTGCCGCCCCCACACCCCCGCTTTGACTTAGATTTTTGGTGTATTTGTCTGTGAAGTGGGTATTTTTCAATTTGTTAATAACGAAAATCCATGCGGACTATATAGAGAAAAATATGACGAATCTATTGGTGCCTATTTCCCCTATACTAATAAATTGTTTCTCATAACGTCGCACTAGTGTCCTTGAATATTATCAAATCGGTTCTCAAAGGAATAGAGCGAAATGATGGTGGAAGTACTATGAGAGGGGGTGACTTCCTTATTCGGTATTTCCGCAAATAAAGACCTATCAAACCTCAAAGAACATGCATGGAAAATACTGTAGAGGATATATATATACAAAACTATAATATATTCGTAACTGTCCTCTTGTAAGATTAAACCGAAAGAAACTACTGAACAACTATTCCTCTTCTCAGACGACAGATTATGCCAACATCGGTGCAAGGTTGTATTTTGGGGGGATTAGATAGATAGATAGATAGATAGATAGATAGATAGATAGATAGATAGATAGATAGATAGATAGATAGATAGATAGATAGATAGATAGATAGATATAGATAGATAGATAGATAGATAGATAGATAGATAGATAGATAGATAGATAGATAGATAGATAGAGAGAGAGAGATAGATAGATAGATAGATATATATATATATATATATATATATATATATATATATATATATATAGAGAGAGAGAGAGAGAAGAGAGAGAGAGAGAGAGAGAGAGAGAGAGAGAGAGAGAGAGAGAGAGAGAGAGAGAGAGAGAGAGAGAGAGAGAGAGAGAGAGAGAGAGAGAGAGAGAGAGGAGGTTGATGGATGCAGTGAGGAAGGACATGAGGGTGGTTGGTGTGAAGGAGGTAGCTTGATGCAGGGGACAGGGGGAGATGGAGGCGAGTGAGCTGCTGTGGCGACCCCTATGAGGAACAGCCCGAAGAAGATGATAGATAGATAGATAGATAGATAGATAGATAGATAGATAGATAGATAGATAGATAGATAGATAGATATAGAGAGAGAGACAGAGAGAGAGACAGAGAGAGAAAGAGAGAGAGAAAGAGAGATAGATAGATAGATAGATAGATAGATAGATAGATAGATAGATAGATAGATAGATAGATAGATAGATAGATAGATATATATATAGAGAGAGAGAGAGAGAGAGAGGGCTAATTTTCCAATATGTGGATTATTCAAACGCTTCAGTCATACACATCCTGGGTAGGAATCTTCCTAAGTGTAACGCAAACATCAACATTCTAGCATTTAAAACACTTGTTCGGCCACACTTACAATACTGCGACACCGTCTGGGATCCACACATACACAATAACATACATAAACTAGAGGCCATACAAAACAGAGCTGCAAGATGACGTATTGACAGACACACTACATCTGTCACTTTGCTCAAACAAGAACCCCCTTGCAACAAGACATTATACTAGACCCCCCTTGCAACAAGAAGACAAATACGCAGACAACAGAGGTTAAGGGGAGATCTCCACTTGAGGGATTTTTTTCTTGACCCCTTTCTCCCTCAATGTTTAGCCCCATTGCTTTTGATATTATAAAACGTTTGCCCCATTAGTTTAGCGATTTTAAGAACTTTCACCCCATATTAAGACCTTTCGTGCAATTCAGGTGTCGATTTTATCCTGGCGAGCGATAGCGAGCCTGTAATTTAAGAGGAACCGGCCTTCGGCCGGGACATTTTTCTACCGAAAAATGTACAAATTGATCTTGAAAGGGACTCAAGGGGGTGTAATTTTAAGCTTGATGGAGGTCTAGGGAACAAAGTAAATACCTCCCCTTAAATATCATCACTAACGACTTATTAGACATAGACAAAGATACATATTTACACTCCACATGTATACGCTTTACGAGACGCAGCCACATCCTAAACTACCACACCACTCCACACCACTCCAACCATGATAAACAACAATTAAACACTATATTCCCTGGACAAAACATAAAGAAACTAGGTAAATAAGGCGTCTCTAGCTGTCTTGAATGTTACCCGCAGCCACATCCTAAACTACCACACCCTATCAGGCATCCACGGACATAATTATTTAGACAATCGTGTTTTCCCCGCATCATCCAAGAGTGGAACCACCTCCCATTTCATGTAGTTAAGGGCAGATATCCACCAGGAGGATTTTTTTCTGGATCCCTTTCTCCCTCATGTTTAGCCCCATTGCTTTTCTAATTTTAAAACGTTCGCCCCATTATTTTGATTATTTTAAGAACTTTCAACCCATTTCTGTCAATTTTAAGACCTTTCGTGCAATTTAGGTGTCGATTTTATCCTGGCGAGCGATAGCGAGCCTGTAATTTAAGAGGAACCGGCTTTCAGCCGGGACATTTTTCTACCGAAAAATGTACAAATTTATCTTGAAAGGAGCTCAAGGGGGTGTAATCATAAGCTTGATGGATATCTAGGGACCAAACTAAAAACCTCCCCTTAACAGCCCCACTCTTGATTCTTTTAGCACTAGGATCACCAATCATTACATCCCTGATCCTTCTCCTGATCCTGTCCCCAATCACCAATCCCCCGCCCATCATGCCGCCCGAGAGCTGCCCTCTGCGGGTCCCACTACGTAACGTTAACATTAACGATGATGACCCTGTAATTTCCTCCCCTGCACGACGTAACAAATATGCACCTCTTCTTGACCACTGGCCAGTTTCAGGAAGTTGGAGCCGTAAATATTGATATTAAACAGAAATGCAATAATACTGTACGTTTCTGATGGATGGCCAATATAATTATTTAGATTTGATGTATTTATGAACAAATTACATCTGTATTTTATCTGATAAGTCTGCTGATTATTGAGGTCTACGTATTCAACTTCCTGGTAAAATTCTAGTTTCACGTACACAGCGACAAAAGGGAGGCGCCGTTGTAAAGGCATAGCTTCCCGACCAACTATGAAGATCAGGGAAATTGCTGGGTAAAAGACGTAATATAATGATAATAAACTACATTAACGACATTAGCCTAACCTAACAACCTTACCTAACCTAACCTAGTATTATGTAATAGCTATGGTGCCGCATATGGGGAGATTTTTTTTTTTTTTTTTTTTTACAGTAGGTATAATTCCTTATAATGCATTTCCGCCGCTTTGGACATATATAGGAATTAAGTATGGTATATGACAACTCTAAAGTAGCCATAGAAATGTATGAGTATGCTGTGAAAGCGAAACTAGAATTAAACCAACTTCCTTATACTCTGAAACTCGCAAGTGGTCAATTATTGGAGTGCATGATTAATGTAGTCCTTACCTTCAGTGCAATGATCCTGAAGGCTACTGTCCTATGTTGTGTGGGGGCTTGGGATGATGATGATGATGTGGCACTGGACATATTGGTCTGGTTAGCACGCGTGGCGATCTATTGGTTGAATTACTGTATTTTAGGAGGAACCGAGCTTCAGCCGGGACAATTTTCTACCGAAAAATGTACAAGGTTACAAAGTTTCTTCCTTTTTCAAGTTTGATAGAGGTCTAGGGAGCAAAATTAAAATCAAATTAACGTGGAGCCAACACACACACACACAAGGAGAGAGACACTGCAACTCTGATTCCCTACCAGTGAAAAATGTTGTGTCTAGCTTATGGCAACAGTCAGAGATATGCCAATTATCGTTGGGAAGTTGCATTAATTCGATCGTTTAATATTTAGCAACGTATTCATTATTCGGCAAAATATTAATATAATGTTTTAATTAGAGATATTGAAGGGATAATATGTTACAACCATGTGTTTAATATATTTTATACAAAGAATATATCGTAGCCACCGTTACTGCTGAGCTTCAGACGCCATTAGTGTTTCGGAAGAAGGTTCACTCGATTCGACTGCTTCGAAACAATCTCCGACTTACATGTTCTCTTGCTTAACGGATCGAGTACGGACAACTCACGCATAACACTCCCTTAATGATATATGCATCTTGAAAATATTATAGCAAAGGTGTACAAAGGAAAACAAGGAACAATAGATTTCTTGATCCTTACGAGTCTGCTTATACAGTATATATATTAAACTATATTAAAGTGATGGGCTGGTCTATCAGAGTGAGAACTGAGCGATCTCTGCCATACCCATAGCTTATTCCGACTGTTCCTTTTACTTATGTATTTCCTAGATCTCAAGTGACGGCGTCTTTTCCGTGGATTGACCTCCCAATCTACCAAGATTGGAAGCCAAAGCGTCACATTTTTCCTTTGCCCCTCAACTTTCTCTTCATAATTGCTGAGGGGCACAGGGCCCTGGGTGGGGCTTTGGTTTCCCGGGCATTTCCGCACTCTCCTCAGCTCCCCGCCATGGAGTGGCTTCGGTCACCCAGGCTTTATTGTGGTAGGCAGGGAGGGTTCTGTGGGGGCGCTCGGTTATGGCCTTGCTCGGGGCCTTGGGGCTGTTCGGCCAGGCAGCTTGGGGAACAACAACAACAACAACAACTATATTAAAGTGACACGAAGCTTCATTTAAAGCTTCGAAATGTCAAAGCTGCGTGTCTTTCGTAGCTTTCACACAAAGGATTACAAAGGAGAGCAAGCCGCAACATATGTATTGATCTTTACTAGGCTGCTTGGAAAAGTGTACAGTTGCCCACGTAAGTTTTGTTTCTCCTCGTGATCTTATTTGTGAAAGTACAACAGTATGAATGCATTGTGAGGGTGGTTTCTGTTAATTAGCAATTGACTAATCTGATGAGTCAACCACTGCATACAAAACTGCACTCGTAATTCAATCATGCGAACTATATTCCCATGTATAAGATCATGGAGAGGGACAAAACTTATTTGGTTAACTGTACATACTACTTCAGCACATTTTCGGACCTGTATAACATTATGTGCAGGAGTATATATATATATATATATATATATATATATATATATATATATATATATATATATATATATGAGTTGGCCTTAACTTATTGGAAGGAAAAATAACTTGCCTCCCGACCAAGGCAAATGAAGCCATCACCCCGTGTATTTGACAGCTGGGGGACTAGTGTGTGTGTCCCAGGACCCTATAATCAGTCCCCTGTGGCCTACCCTGTGATAGTCCAGTAGGCCCCTCCCCCTCCTTCATCATTCTGTGTGTATGTGTGTGTGTGTGTGTGTGTGTGTGAGAGAGAGAGTATTGTGTGTGTCCAAGGGTCCTCTGTGGTGCCCCTGTGATCGTCTAGTAACCCCTCCTTCTGTCTCCCCTCCATCATTGTGTGTGTGTGTGTGTGTGTGTGTGTGTGTGAGTGAGAGAGAGAGAGTATTGTGTGTGTGTGTGTGTGTGTGTGTGTGTGTCCAAGGGTCCTCTGTGGTGCCCCTGTGATCGTCTAGTAACCCCTCCTTCTGTCTCCCCTCCATCATTGTGTGTGTGTGTATGTGTGTGAGTGAGAGAGAGAGAGAGTATTGTGTGTGTGTGTATGTGTGTGAGTGAGAGAGAGAGAGAGTATTGTGTGTGTGTGTGTGTGTGTCCAAGGGTCCTCTGTGGTGCCCCTGTGATCGTCTAGTGTGCCCCTCCTTCTGCCTCTCCTCCATCATCTCGTGCCAACCCAAGGCAACCTTCCCCCTTGAGAGGAAGGGGTTCAATTCAACACCAACCTGGTCTTCTTGTAGACGCCATATTGTCTACCAATGAGAAAGATAGGTCGGTTACAATCAGGATATAGATAAGTGTTTTGCTTAGTAGTAGTAGTGGTCTATATAAACACTCGGAAATTTAGCCATTCTTTTGTTTAGTAGTGATAGTAGGAGTGGTAGTAGTAGTAGTAGTAGTAGATGTGGTAGTAATAGTATTACGGTAGTAGTAGTATTTTGGTATAACCCACTATGCAACGTGCAACTAAAGTTACGTTTTTATTGAATGAGGGAAGATTACTCAAATGATTAGCTGTCAAATTGTATGATTTTATTCCAGTTTTTGTTTTCTTATATATATTCCATTAATTTAGCTATTTGTTACATTGTCTGGAAATGTATTGTATCGTAATGGTATCAACAATGAAATGTATTGTATCGTAATGGTATCAACAATGAAATGTATTGTATCGTAATGGTATCAACAATGAAATGTATTGTATCGTAATGGTATCAACAATGAAATGTATTGTATCGTAATGGTATCAACAATGAAATGTATTGTATCGTAATGGTATCAACAATGAAATGTATTGTATCGTAATGGTATCAACAATGAAATGTATTGTATCGTAATGGTATCAACAATGAAATGTATTGTATCGTAATGGTATCAACAATGAAATGTATTGTATCGTAATGGTATCAACAATGAAATGTATTGTATCGTAATGGTATCAACAATGAAATTATAATCTTGGAAGTTATTGTCTCCTTCATAGATAGAAAAATACTAATTGCCGTCTTGCGAGTTTCATTCTATAGGGAAGTTGGAGCTGTAGAGATCAATCTTTAACATAATTACCAGCTAAAATACGGTTGTAGTACATTTCTAAATACATAAAACCCAATTCAACATACCATTTAGCCATCAGAAACGTACATTATTCTTGCATTTCTGTTTAATATCGATGTTCACGGCTCCAACTTCCTTCTAGCCTGAAATTCGCAAGTGGTCAATTGATACACAATACGCTGTTGGTGGTGGCTGTCCATGTTCATTGTACTGTAATGTCACAATCATTACCTGTCATATATGTCACAATCATTACCTGTCATATATGTCACAATCATTACCTGTCATATATGTCACAATCATTACCTGTCATATATGTCACAATCATTACCTGTCATATATGTCACAATCATTACCTGTCATATATGTCACAATCATTACCTGTCATATAATCATCAAAGACACTGTAGAGCAAAGACGTTTACCTTTAAGGGGAGATCTCCACTTGAGGGATTTTTTTCTTTACCCCTTTCTCCCTTATGTTTAGCCCCATTGCTTTTGAAGTTTTAAGACGTTCACCCCATTAGTTTGGCGATTTTAAGAAGTTTCACCCCATTTATGTCACTTTTAAGACCTTTCGTCCCATTTAGGTGTCGATTTTTTCCTGGCGAGCGATAGCGAGCCTGTAATTTAAGCGGAAACGGCCTTCGGCCGGGACATTTTTCTACCGAAAAATGTACAAATTTATCTTGAAAGGGGGTCAAGGGGGTGTAATTTCAAGCTTGATGGAAGTCTAGGGAACACACTAAAAACCTCCCCTTAACGTATCTCCAACTTAGCATTTGTAAACAAACACAACATTATTACTACAGTACTATTAGCAAGGATGTGCAAATTATCCCATAGACCCCACGTCAAAATTAACACAGTAATTGAAGAAAATTAGGCCATTCATCATTGTCTTAATTATCTTCCAGTTGCTAATTACTACTTGAGTGATTAGCGACCCTAAAATAATTATATTCGGTTTAATTGACGAGGACCTTTAGGCCCATATAGGTATACACACACATACATACATACACACACACACACACACACAGTCACACACACAGGCTGACCCCTAGAGACTACCCAAACAAAAGTAAGTCTCTCAGATGAGCTATCAGTCTCGTGCTATCACACACACACACACACACACACAGAGAAAGAAAGAGAAAGAGAGAAAGAGAGAGAGAGAGAGAGAGAGAAAGAGAGAGAGAGAGTACAAAGGAGTACAAAGGAAATCAAGCAACAACAGATCTAGTGACCCTTCTAGGCTGCTTGTCCTCCAAAACACTGAGGATCAAGTGTCCAAACAGTGGTTTAGAGTGGGTAAGGGAACATTGGAAAGGGAACTACTGCCCTGCCACTAACGTGGCAGGACTAGGAAGTTAGTAGGGGACATATGGGTTAGTAACTGAGGGGAGGAGAGAGAGAGAGAGAGAGAGCGCGAGAGCAAGTTACAAGGAGTTAAAAGGAATAGTTAGTATCTCTGAGACCTTGCGGTCCATTCCGAGGAGATACTCGAAGTGGAAGGAGAGCGACTGTTTAGTGCACTGCACTCTTTACACTATCTACTCTCTTCTTGAACTGCTCCGCTGAAGAACTGTTTACAACTTCGGAGGGAAGTTTTTTCCAGGTAGAACAGATCTTATATGTGATAAAGTTTCCACAAATACTAGTGCTGAACCTTTTCAATTATAATTTCCAGCCACGGTTGCGTGTTGTATTCATATTGAGCCTAAACATTTTGCTATAATCCAAATTGTCAAACCCATTAAATTAAGTATTTTAAAAACTTCAATGAGCTGACCTCGTAGTCTGCGTTACTCCAACGGAAATATATCAAGAGCTCTCAACTGGTCCTCATAGCTCAGTCTTCTAAGCGATGGAATAAGCTTTGTAGCTCTAGCTTGTACTCTTTCCAGTCGCTCTATATCTTTCCTGAGTGCTGGAGACCAGAATTAAACAGCATACTCCAGGAGAGGCCATATCAGAGCATTTAAAGTGAGAGAACTATTTCCTTATTTAGATACTTAAATTGCCTCTTAATATAGCCCAATAATTTCTGAGCTTTCTTCTCTACTTCAATACACGGCTTGGAAAGCTTTATGTCACTGCTAATCAGAACACCCAAATCCTTTTCCAAGTCAGACACTTCCAGAGGCATTCCCAATAGTGAATAGCCTGACTTGGGGTTTGCTTGGCCGATATGCATCACCTTGCACGTTTCCAAGTTTAGAGGCATCTGCCATGTCTCCGACCATTCACCCAGACTGTTGAGGTCCATCCTGAGCTGTTCACCTCTTTTGGGGTCTTTTACATTAATTTCAAGTGTTATGTCATCTGCAAACTTGGAGATCACACTCAACAGACGAATATCATTGACATATATCATAAACAAAAGTGGGCCAAGGACAGATCCCTGTGGAACTCCAGAAGTGACTGAAGTCCACTCAGATCAAACACCATTGATTACCACTCGTTGTTGTCTACCTGTTAGCCAACTTTCTATCCAATTTGTGACCTCTGTATTGATACCTGCGCACTCACTTTTGACATTAGCCTGCAATGAGGTACTTTGTCAAAATCTTTTTGAAAATCTAAGGAGATAGATAGATAGATAGAGACAGAGAGAGATAGAGAAAGAGAGAGAGATAGAGAGAGAGAGAAAGAGAAAGAAAGAGAGAGAGAGAGAGAGAGAGAGAGAGAGATAGAGAAAGAGAAAGAGAGAAAGAGAGAGCGAGAGAGAGAGAGAGATAGAGAAAGAGAGAGAGAGAGAGAACACCAAACAACAGTATGAGACTCACAGATGAGCCATCAGTCACACACACATTTTTTCTACCGAAATATGTAAACATAAAAATCTCTAAGGGGATGTTATATTGACACTTGAAAAAGGTCTACGGAGCAAACTAAAAACACAAAATAATAATAATAATAATAATAATAATAATAATACTAATACAGAAATAATAATAATAATTAAATTATTATTATAATAATAATAATAATTATTATATTACATCAATAAATACATGCCTATAACTACCTAACTTAACCCAGCCAACCGATCCTGCATTATAAGGTAGACAGACCAATAGACATGAACGCGGCATCTGGTAGTGATCAGAGCACTAGTTCCACACCCCATATTAGCCTATAGGTCTCTAAAGCCAGTCTTCTATTAACCACTTCAAAACAATGACGCCTCTCTTCAACATATAGCATATAGTCGAGAGAGAGAGAGAGAGAGAGAGAGAGAGAGAGAGAGAGAGAGAGAGAGAGAGAGAGAAAGAGAGATTTATGTACAATATATATATATCTATATATATATATATACCGGTATATATATATAGATATTTTACATTATACAAGCCCCGACTTATACAAAATTCATTACTATACACTATATTCTATTATGCTATCAAATGGAAAAATTATATAAAATATTAGTTTTTCCAATGAATATCACTTCCAATACAAATCAGTGTAGATAATGAACACAATTTCACCAGTACAGTGCATTGGAGGGAAGAACCTCTATAAATGATAGTGGCAAAATGTTCTGGATCTGGACCTACAGCACTAATCCTTAACCCCTTCAGTACCGGTGACGTCCTTTGCATTATATTCTGGCTACGGCTATTATTCACCTTAGGGAGGACGTCTACCAATAAAAAGGCTGCAGAGTATCGCAATTAACCCTCTTAGCTACCACATATCCTTCCTAAGTTTCGCATAATCATCTAAATATAGCTGAAATCGAATAAAAAAAGAGACGTTATCGGTACTAAAAGGATTAAATGTAAAGAAAGTCATTATCCGCTTCACAACATACCACCAGATCTTAACAATTCGTCTCGCCTCCCAGAAAAGATCGATGGAGACGCTATTTATAACTGGATTCCTTAAGGGCAGATCTCCACCTGGAGGATTTTTTTCTGAACCTCTTTCTCCCTCATGTTTAGCCCCATTGCTTGTGAGATTTAAAGACGCTTGCCCCATTAGTTTGGCGATTTTAAGAACCCTCGCCCCATTTCTGTCAATTTTAAGACCATTCGTGCCATTTAGGTGTCGATTTTTTCCTGGCGAGCGATAGCGAGCCTGTAATTTAAGGGAAACCGGCCTTCGGCCGGGACATTTTTCTACCGAAAAATGTACAAATTTATCTTGAAAGTGGGTCAAGCAGGAGTAATTTTAAGCTTGATGGAAGTCTAGGGAATCAACTAAAAACCTCCCCTTAACAGAGTAATGAGCGCTGGGGGCAGGGGCCGTTAGTTGGCGCTCTGGGGGGCGGTGTCCCCTCCCGACTCAGGTCAAAATAAGTCAAATTGAGACGTCACACCAGGAGACAACAGCTCAGGCGGGGGTAGGGGAGGGAGGGCGGGAGATGTATGGGTGAATGGACGGGTTTGTAGGGCTGTGAAGGGAAGGATTGAAGGGATGAATGGGCTAGTGAGGGTGAGATACAGGAAAGAGTAAATGGAATGGTATGAATGGAAGGTAAATATATGGGTGAATGAACGGGTTTGTAGGGCTGTGAAGGGAAGGATTGAAGGTATGAAAGGGCTAGTGAGGATGAGATAGAGGAGGAGTAAGAGGAATAGTATGAATAGCAGAGAGAGTAGAGGGAGATGTATGGGTGAATGAACGGGTTTGTAGGGCTGTGAAGGGAAGAATTGAAGGTATGAAAGGGCTAGTGAGAGTGAGATAGAGGGAGAGTAAGAGGATTAGTATGAATGGCAGAGAGAGTAGAGGGAGATGTATGGGTGAATGAACGGGTTTGTAGGGCTGTGAAGGGAAGGATTGAAGGTATGAAAGGGCTAGTGAGAGTGAGATAGAGGGAGAGTAAGAGGATTAGTATGAATGGCAGAGAGAGTAGAGGGAGATGTATGGGTGAATGGACGGGTTTGTAGGGCTGTGAAGGGAAGGATTGAAGGTATGAAAGGGCTAGTGAGAGTGAGATAGAGGGAGAGTAAGAGGATTAGTATGAATGGCAGAGAGAGTAGAGGGAGATGTATGGGTGAATGAACGGGTTTGTAGGGCTGTGAAGGGAAGGATTGAAGGGATGAAAGGGCTTAGTGAGAGTGAGATAGAGGGAGAGTAAGAGGATTAGTATGAATGGCAGAGAGAGTAGAGGGAGATGTATGGGTGAATGAACGGGTTTGTAGGGCTGTGAAGGGAAGGATTGAAGGGATGAAAGGGCTAGTGAGAGTGAGATAGAGGGAGAGTAAGAGGATTAGTATGAATGGGAGACAAGGTAGAGAGAGAGAGAGAGAGAGAGATGTATGGGTGGCTGGGTGAACGAAGGAGTATACAGAGCTGTGAATGAGGTGGTTAAAGGGGAGGAATTTAGTTTTCTGGACCCCCTTCTCCCTTATGTTTAGCCCTGTTCATTTTGAGATCTTCAGGCATTAGTTTGACTATTATCAGACTTTTCGCCCCATTTTGCTGCCAATATTAAGACCTTTTGTGCCATTTAAGTGTGGATTTTGCCTGGCGAGCGATAGCGAGTCTGTAATTTTGGAGGGACCGGCCTTTGGCCGGGAAATTTTGCTAACGCAAAAATGTACAAATTTATCTCGAAGCAGATCTTGGGAATTTGTGCGTTTTCAAAATATATATATTTTCTTTCAAGCTCTAAACTGAGTATCTCGAAAATAATCCCTTTCCCACTGCGATTCTCCCAAATATTTTCCCTCTTCTTACAAAAAACTGTCGATGTCTCTCCTCCAAATGAATCTCCGTTTTTCCCCCAAACAGTAAAGTGGGTGTCTCCCCAAATAATGGCCCCCCCTAGATCAATGCCTTCCCCCCCTTTTCACCCGGGGGGGGGGGGAGAGAGAGAGAGAGAGAGAGAGAGAGAGAGAGAGAGAGAGAGAGAGAGAGAGAGAGAGAGAGAGAGAGAGAGAGAGAGAGAGAGAGGGGGGGGGGGGGGGGGGGGTCACTGTGGGATGGACAGGGGTCTTGGAAAAGTGTATCGTGTCTAAATAATGCCTGATGTATTGATGTATTGATGTATTGATGTATTGATGTATACATGTTTATATCAATACATCCACAGATCATTTCACCCTGATCTAGAATGGGTTCCTCCCCTGCCAAGCCTAACTTAGGTTTAGGGGCTTATGTTCTGGGTGTGGTGTCCCGAGTTGGAATCCCGGGAGGACCATATGCTTTAATTAGTTTATTCAAGTACATTGGGGTTTGTAATTGATGTTAAGAACGGGGTGTTACTTAATCAGAAACATAACTTAACCTTACCTTAACTTAACTTAACTTAAGGGGGGTGACCTGCTTTTTGTTATTTCTGTCCTTTTCTCTCTTTCTCTGGCTTGTATCCATTCGGCCCCATTCAGCCAACTATTTTAAGACGTTTATCCCCATCTAGGTGTCGATTTCTTCCTGGCGAGCGATAGCGAGCCAGCATTATATGAAGAAATCCGGCTTCGCCGGAGACATTTTTCTATCGAAAAATGTACAAATTTCGCCTGCTGTCAAACAAAAAGGAAAATTATGCTGGCTCGCTACCGCTCACCAGTAAAAAAATTACACCCGGATGGGGATAAACGTCTTAAAACAGTAGGCTGAATGGGGCCAAATGGATACAAGCCAGAGAAAGATAGAAAAGGACAGAACCAATACAGGTCACCCCCCTTAACTCTTACTGACAACATTCGTGGTCTAGCTAGCTTAACTAGTCTAACTATATCCTATCCCGTTTTAATTATATCCTGGCTGATATACAGTATATATATATAATATATATATATATATATATATATATATATACAGTATATATACATATTTTTTTTTTTTTTTTTTTTTTTTTTTGAGACAATGAACGGAGGAAGGAAAAACACAGATAAAACAAAAAGGTCCATGTGCCTAAAGGCATCCTCCATTCATAAAATGTTTGTAACAACTGGATTTAAACATTTGTAGATTGTAAGTTTGTGGAAAGCAATTCGAGGGAAGTGAATTCCAAAGAGTAGTAGCTCTGGGGATAAATGAATTCTGATAAGCAGAAGTTCTGCATTGTGGAGGAGAAAGTGTAAATTCATGGGCGCTCTCAGCTGCCCTAGTTCTACGGGGAAAGATGTGGAGAGGCGGCACAATTGAAGCAAGTTCCTCGGAACAATTGCTGTGAAAATATCTGTAGAATAATGCAAGGGATGCAACGTTTCTTCGTATGGATAATGTAGGAAGGTCCTGTGTGATTGCAGGGTTATTGATTAATCTAATAGCTTTATTTTGAATTTTGTATATTTTGAATATATATATATATATATACCGGTATATATATATATATATATTTCCACTATTTCAAATATACATATATACACACACACATAACAATGCATGCATAAAACATGCATAAGGATAAAGCAATACCTCATCTACTTTAATAATGTTAAAAAAATGGGTATAGAGAAAATACACACACACAACACACACACACACACATACAGACACAACACACACACACACACACACACACAAGCCCTCATTTCACAGCTGTCACATTATGAGCCAGACCAAACAGGTGCCTCATTATAATAACAAAGACACCTGTCGTATCCAGCCAGGTACAGCATCACAGGTGTGCACAAGGGGAGAAAGGGGAGAGAGTCAGGGAATGTGTGTGTCTGTGTGAGAGAGAGAGAGAGAGAGAGAGAGAGAGAGAGAGAGAGAGAGAGAGAGAGAGAGAGAGAGAGAGAGAGAGAGAGAGAGAGAGAGAGAGAGAGAGAGAGAGAGAGAGAGAGAGTGAGTGTTCGTGTTTCTTGTACCTTGCGTGTGTATGTATGTGTGATTCTGTCTGTGTGTGTGTGTGTTAGCGTATACTGCATGTGTGTGTGTATGTGTGTGTATATATGTGCTGGAGCCTGCCTATAGGGTGGCTATGGGTGTTACGTATAAAACTCTCGGGTTACAGTGAGCCCTCCTAAATTATTTTTGTATAGCCTCTTGATGCCTCTCTCACTCACACCTCAGACCCAGCGAGGTTACTATATGCAACCTATGTCAAGCATTTCCTAAACTCTAAAGCCGGTATCACACGAGAGCTATTTCCCTCAACATTTATGTTCAACACTGGTCTGGCAGCTTAGGAGGTCAACATTTTAAGTATTTCGGGTACCTTAATTCATCTACCATATGTCTAGATTCCGTTACCAGTGCAAAATACTCCACACATGTTGCCAGAAAAATGTTGATCATCGAATGTTGACTAACAAATCTCTCGTGTGATACCGGCTTTAGACGAAAATTCATCAGTGTAGGACTAGAGGTACAGTTGAGATCATTAATGAACATTAGAAAGAGAACTGGAGGCAGGACAGCACCCTGAGGAACACCGGAGTTGATAGGATGAGGAAGTGAGTGATGGCCGTCCACCACCGCAGCTATGGAATGACCAGGAAGGAAATTAGAGACAAAGGCACAGATGGAGGGATAGAAACCGAAGGAGGGTAGTTTGGAAATTAGAGATTTGTGCCAGACTCTATCGAAGGCTTTCGATATGTCTAGCGCAATAGAAAGCCGGTACCACACGAGAGCTTGTATACTCAACATTCGATGATCAACAATTTTCTGGCAACATTTCTCAACTATATTGCCCTGGTATCGGAAACTAGACTGTTGATGGATGAATTTTAGTGGACGAAATATTTGAAAATATTGACCTCATAAGCTGCCAGACCAGTGTTGAGGATAAAGGTTGAGGGCAAGAGTGCTCGTGTGATACCGGTTTAAGTCTCACCGAAGTCCCAAAAGTACCGGTGACGTACTTTGTGTGGTATCCTGGGGGGATGGTTCACTTTTTGGGCGATTTTTTGCATGTATTCATTATTTTTCTAGTTTCCTCCCTAGACCTCCATCAAATTTAAAAAAAAAACATTCATTAGATCCCCCTTCTAGATTAATTTGTACACTTTTCGGTAGAAAAATGTCCTGGCCAAAGGCCGGTTCTTCCAACATTACAGGCTCACTATCGTTCGCCAGGGAACAAATTGACACCTAAATAGCACGAAAGGTCTAAATATTGACGAAGAAATAGGGCGAAAGATCTTAAAATCGACTAACTAATGGGACAAACATCTGAACATCTGAAAACTAATGGGGCTAAACATGAGGGAGAAAGTGGTCCAGAAAACCGGCCCATCCCCCCCTCTTAAACGGCGCAAAATCGTCTAAACGTAGCCAGAATAAAATGGAAAAGACGTCATCGGTTCAGAAGGGGTTAACAGAAGATTTGTTTTAGATCAACACGACAAATCTAATGAAGTTGAGAAATTGAAAAAAGTTAGCAAAGGAATATTATTATGATGTCAGCAACGATAACATGGTGATAAATAGAGAAAGATGTGTGAACTATATTTTTTTTTTTTTTTTTTTTTTTTAAGAGACAATGAACGGAGGAAGGAAAAACACAGATAAAACAAAAAGGTCCATGTGCCTAAAGGCATCCTCCATTCATAAAATGTTTGTAACAACTGGATTTAAACATTTGTTGATTGTAAGTTTGTGGAAAGCAATTCGAGGGAAGTGAATTCCAAAGAGTAGTAGCTCTGGGGATAAATGAATTCTGATAAGCAGAAGTTCTGCATTGTGGAGGAGATACAGATAGATAGATAGATAGATAGATATATATAGATAGATGTAGATAGATAAATCGATAGATAGTTAGATAGATAGATATATAGATAGATAGATAAATAGATAGATAAATATAGATAGACAGATAAATCGATATAGAGATAGATAAATAGATATAGATTAGATATAGATAGATAGATATATAAATAGATAGATAGATAAATAGATAAGATAGATATATATAGATAGATAGAGATAAATATAGATAGATAGATAAATCGATATAGATAGATAGATTAGATATAGATAGATAGATAGCTAGATAGATATATAGATAAATAGAGAGATAGATAAATAGATAGATAGAGATATATATAGATAGATAGAGATAAATATATAGATAGATAAATCGATATATATAGATAGATAGATAGAGATATCAGGAGAATTATAGAAATGAGGAACGAGATACACATTATATACAACGATTGAAATATAGATAGATAGATTAGATAGATAGATAGATAGATAGATAAATCGATATAGATAGATTAGATAGATAGAGATATCAGGAGAAATATAGAAATGAGGAACGAGATACACATTATATAGAACGATTGAAATATAGATAGATATAGATAGATAGATAGATAGATATAGATAGATAGATAGATAAATCGATATAGATAGATTAGATAGATAGAGATATCAGGAGAAATATAGAAATGAGGAACGAGATACACATTATATAGAACGATTGAAATATATAGAAAATATTATCGGCCGCATTGACCCAAAAAAAAAAAAAAAAAAAAAAAAAAAAAAAATGTCTATAAGAAGTGAAGAGAGAGAGCGGAAGCGGATGACAGTAATGCGGGCGCTTAAGGGGATGTGGGCCGTTTGTCTGGTCTCCCTTCTCCCTCATCTTTATCCCCATTATTTTGGGCGATTTTATAAACTTTCGCCCCATTTCTGTCAATTTTAAGACCTTTCCTGCCATTTAGGTGTCAATTTTTTCCTGGCGAGCGATAGCGAGCCTGTAATTTAAGAGGAACCGGAGTTTTTCTACCGAAAAACGTACAAATTTGTCTTGAAAGGGGGTCTAGGGAGCGTCTTTTTAAGCTTGATGGAGGTCTAGTGAGGAAACTAGACAAATAATAAATAAATACAAAACTCGACCAAAAAGTGAAGGGGAGGTGGGCTGTTTGTTTGGTCCCCTTTCTCCCTCATGATTAGCCCCATTAGTTTTGAGATTTTAAGAAGTTTGGTCCATTAGTTTGTCGATTTTAAGACCTTTCGCCTTGCTTTGTCAATATAAATACCTTTCGCCTTTCTTTGTCAATATTAAGACCTTTCGCCTTTCTTTGACAATATTAAGACCTTTTGCCTTTCTTTGTCAATATTAAGACCTTTCGTGCTCTTTAGGGGTCGATTTTTTCCTGGCGAGCGATAGCGAGCCTGTAATTGTAGAGGAACAGGCTTTCGGCCGAGACATTTTTCTACCGAAAAATTTACAAATTAATTGGGTAGGGGTATCTAATGGATTTTTTTCTTTAAGTTTGATGGAGGTCTAGGGAGGAAACTAAAAAAATATATGAATACATGAATAAATACACCCCAAAAACAAACCACTGTCCCCTAAATACCTAACTGGATAACGTCTTATGTGCCGCCCGAGGAAGGTAGACAAAAACAGCTAATACACAGGAAAGGAAAGGTGATAGCGGTAAAAAAAAAACAAAAAAACACACACACATATATACTCTCTCTCTCTCTCTCTCTCTCTCTCTCACACACACACACACTCACACACACACAAGGTACAGGCGCGGTCCTAAATTCTTAAGACATTTTAAGCCCTAGAATGGATTGAACAAGCCGACGAAATGCATTGTATATCAGGTGGAGGATTTGTTATGAGACACGCACACACACACACACACATACACACACACCACCAATGCCACACATACCACACACACACACACACACACCTACCACACACACCACCAATGCCACACATACACACCAACAGTACCACACCCATGCCTACCACATACACCATACACACACACACACACATATACACACACCACCAATGCCACACATACCACACTCACACACCAACAGTACCACACCCATGCCTACCACAGACACCATACACACACACACACACATATACACACACACCACCAATGCCACACATACCACACTCACACACCAACAGTACCACACACATGCCTACCAGACACCATACACACACACACACACATATACACACACATACACACACACACACCACCAATGCCACACATACACACACACACACACACACACACACACACCAACAGTACCACACACATGCCTACCACAGACACCATACACACACACACACACACACATATACACACACACCACCAATGCCACACACACACACACACACCAACAGTACCACACACATGCCTACCACAGACACCATACACACACACACACACATATACACACATACACACACACACCACCAATGCCACACATACACACACACACACACACCAACAGTACCACACACATGCCTACCAGACACCACACACACACACATATACACACACACCACCAATGCCACACATACCACACACACACACACACACCAACAGTACCACACACACCAACAGTACCACACACATGCCTACCACAGACACCACACACACACACACACACATATACACACACACCACCAATGCCACACATACCACACACACACACACACCAACAGTACCACACACATGCCTACCACAGACACCACACACACACACACACACACATATACACACATACACACACACCACCAATGCCACACATACCACACACACACACCAACAGTACCACACACACCAACAGTACCACACACATGCCTACCACAGACACCATACACACACACACACACACACCAACAGTACCACACACATGCCTACCAGACACCACCAATGCCACACATACCACACACACACACACACCAACAGTACCACACACATGCCTACCACAGACACCACACACCACCAATGCCACACATGCCACACACACACACACACCAACAGTACCACACACATGCCTACCACAGACACCATACACACACACACACACCAACAGTACCACACACATACAGACACCACATACACCATACCCCACATACACCATACACACACACATATACACACACACCACCAATGCCACACATACCACACACACACCAACAGTACCACACACATGCCTACCACAGACACCATACACACACACATGCCTACCACAGACACCATACACACACACACACACACACCACCAATGCCACACATACCACACACACACATAGTCATACACACACACCACCAATGCCACACATACACACACACACACACCTACCATATACATGCACACACACCACCAATGTCACACATACCACACACACACACACACCACCAATGCCACACATACCACACACACACACACACCACCAATGCCAAGCATACCAAACACACACACACACACACAGTACCACACACATGCCTACCACAGACACCATACACACACACACACACCACCAATGCCACACATACCACACACACACACACCAACAGTACCACACACATGCCTACCACAGACACCATACACACACACACACACCACCAATGCCACACATACCACACACACAGTCATACACACACACACACACCAGAGACAACCTAAGAAACCACCAACAGACACCTCAACACACGGAACCAATTACCTGCTGACCCATCTTATTAACACTGGCAGCCATCTTGTTACCCTTGTACCTTACACCACATAATTAGGGAGGCTTCAATACATGGAACCAATTACCTGCTGACCCATCTTGTTGACACTGACCGCCATTTTGTAACCCTTTTACCCCAGACCACACAATTAGGGAGACTACAACACACGAAACCAATTGCATACTGACCCATCTTATTAACACTGGCAGCCATATTGTTACCCTTGTACCACACACCACATAATTAGGGAGACTTAAATACATAGAACCAAGTACATACTGACCCATCTTATTAACACTGGCAGCCATCTTGTAACCCTTGTACCCCGCACCACATAATTATTAGAGACCTCATGTTGTAACCCCCGTACCTCACACCAGGCAACCAGATACCACACCACCACCACCACCACCACTATCACTACCACTACTACCACCACCACCATCACTATTACCACCACCACCACCACCACCACCATCACCACCACCAACAACATCACCACTACCACCATTGTGCATGTGTGAGAGAGAGAGAGAGAGAGAGAGAGAGAGAGAGAGAGAGAGAGAGAGAGAGAGAGAGAGAGAGAGAGAGAGAGAGAGAGAGAGAGAGAGAGAGAGAGAGAGAGAGAGAGAACTAACAGGCAGAACCTCCCATTGTATCTGTTGCCTGTCTAATGAGAAGTGTGGTGTGCCAAGGGTGGTGTCTGTTTTAGGCCTCTGTGTGTGTGGGGGTGTGGGGGTGTGTGGGGGTGTGTGTGTGAGTATGAAGGACACAAAAGGCAGAGCTGCCTCTAGCAAGTGTCCCCCCCCCCCCCACCAAACAAAACAAAAAGTCATGCTGTTTGGTGTTGGTGACCTGGACACACCACCACAGAACACCACCAGGTCCACCACAGCCTCACTAACAAACTCTCACCAGACATACTGCATATTAGTCGTATTGTTTTTTAAATATAATCTCCAGTCTTACATTGAGCGCATTTATCTCATTCGAGATTAATAGCGCTCTACCAGCCAACATAATCAATTACCTATCCCCTTGTTCAGGGGAGACGGTAACTAACAGGGTTAGAGGAAAAAACTTCACGCCCAAGCGCGGTGCAAAATCTTGGCTTCTGGGTAGAATGTCTAGACACTATCCACTAGACCAGCCAGTTGCCTGGTTATTTTTACTAGTAGTAGTAGTAGTAGTAGTAGTAGTAGTAGTAGTAGTAGTATAATTATCTACCATTATATGGGCACGGTACGGTAATTATTAAATCAGTGGTGGTTAGGGTAGTCTGGTGTGGGGGGCTGTGGGGGGCACCTGGACACACACAGACACACACACACACACACACGCACACACACACACACACACCGTAATCCAGCTGGTGTATGTATTAGGTACAGTCGCGCTAATAAGTCATGTTTCGGCACCAAGTATATTTTGATCAATAATTGGTATCAGCCATATCTAAGCCTCATGTCTTCATATCGAGTGAAATATACAAACATGTTTCTGCACTTACCCACGCTATTCAACATCTGACAGACATTAATACAGCACAGAGCAAGCCAAACGTAATGATAGCTGAGACATGACTTATTAGCGCAACCGTACCCACCAGTAGAAAGTAAAATCAGATAATATAACCTTTAGTATCCTCATAAATATGTGTGGGTTGGAGAGTTGCACAGAGTAGGGGTGGGATTGTGTTGCAAGACGGGTACTACGTACCCTACGTAGAGGAGGTGGTATACACTGGGAAAACTCCGAGGAACACTGATTATTGTAGTAGCGATAGCATAACGAGAGAGATGCAACATTGCGGCGAAGAGAGAGAGATTGCAGAGAGTTGGGGAGTGGACGGGAGTTAATGATACGAAAGGCTTTCCTTTCTACTTTGTCTGGGAGTGCGGTGTGAGAGGATCCTCCCCACACATGTGAACAATACTCAATACAAGGACGCACTGTGCCCTTGTACAGAGCAAGAAGCTGCGCAGGGGTGAAGAACAACCTTGAGGCGGTTGAGCACACCCATCTTCTGGAAGGCTGCCTTAGCAAGACTGGTAATATGGTCCTTCCAACTGAGAGCAGAAGAAAAAGAGACACCGAGAACATTGAGAGAAGATGAAGGGTTGACTTTTGTATTGTTGAAGAATAAGGGATAGTCCTCTGGGAGTTCCGGACGGGTAGTAAGATGGAGAAATGGAGTTTTGGAAGCATTAAATGCAACAAGGTTTTCTCTACCCCAATTGGAAATAGTAGCTAGATCAGAAGATAAGTATTTTATGGCTTCATTACGTTTTCTTTTGAGGAACTGCTGGCTGGGGCGTTCTGGAAAACTAATGGAGGAGAGATGCAATAGTAAGTCGAGTGGAAAAAATATTGGATAACTAGTAAGAGAAGGGGAATTTATGGGGTAGTAGAAGTAGTAGTAGTAGTAGTAGTAGTAGTAGAAGTAGTAGTAGTAGTAGTAGTAGTAGAAGTAGTAGTATTAGTACTAGTAGCAGGGCCCAGAGTGCTTCTATTCAAGGCTAGCAGAGATCATCGCAGAGAAGAAGCAACAGCCTAGGAGCCACGTCGTAGCCTGGATGAGATGCCGTCTATCTTTCTCATTGCTCAGATCAGCACTACTATGCCTGCGGGGAACAAGAAGGTCTGCACCTCAACCAGTGACGGTGGCAGAAGTAGACTACGAGGCAGCAGTGGCAGAGGGTCGCATTGGAAGGAGACTGGATTGAAGTTGCATGGTGTTGAATAGTAGTATCTGATGCTTGTGAAATTTAGTATGTGTACAATATTAAATATAAGGTAGTGGTGGTGGTGATGGTGGAGGTGGTGATGGTAGTAGTAGTAACATGAAATGTATGACAAATATTAAATAAAAATCAATGTAGTAGTAGTAATCCACGATGATGAGTCTGAGTGCTTACCCCGGAATAGGAAGTAGCTGAATGACAACAAAGTCAGGTGCTTTGATGACTATTCTGACCTGGTCTAGGGTCCAAAGAGGGGATGCACAGACTGAGTGGTAAAAAAAAAAAAAAAGTAATAGTAGTAGTAGTAGTAGTAGTAGTAGTAGTAGTAGTAGTAGTAGCAGCATTCCACCCAAAGGCAAAGCCCATCAAAGCCACCGCCATCTCTGAAACACTAATGCAAATACTTTAATTAAGGTAAATTAAGGTTGACATTTAATACGGCCATAAATACTCATTATAGGGCCAGATTACCTGACCATTTCCGGGTGTGTGTCTCAGCGCCTCACCTGGTTAAGGGAGCCCACCTCGCTTTGTTTTCTCTTTCTCTCCCTCTCTCTTTGGTTTGTATCAATTCGGCCCCATTCAGCCTACTGTTTTAAGACGTATACCCCCATCCAGGTGTCAATATTTTCCTGGCGAGCGGTAGCGAGCCAGCATATATATATTTTTGTTTTGACAGCAAGCTAAATTTGTACATTTTTTCGATAGAAAAATGTCTCCGGCGAAGCCGGATTTCTCCATATAATGTTGGCTCGCTATCGCTCGCCAGGAAGAAATCGACACCTGGATGGGGATAAACATCTTAAAACAGTTGGCTGAATGGGGCCGAATGGATACAAGCCAGGGAAAGAGAGAAAAGGAGAGAAAGATAAAACAAAGTCGATGACCCCCCTTAAATTAACAAAGGTGCCGCCGGTACACTCACAGGTAAGACCATTAGTACACCACACCTTATATTGCTACGAGTGAGAGTATTAGTACATACATACATACATACATACATACATACACACACTACACACTACACACTCACAGGTAAGACCATTAGTACACCACACCTTATATTGCTACGAGTGAGAGTATTAGTACACACATACATACATACATACACACACACACACACTACACACTCACAGGTAAGACCATTAGTACACCACACCTTATATTGCTACGAGTGAGAGTATTAGTACATACATACATACATACATACATACATACACACACTACACACTACACACTCACAGGTAAGACCATTAGTACACCACACCTTATATTGCTACGAGTGAGAGTATTAGTACACACATACATACATACATACACACACCCCACACACTACACACTCACAGGTAAGACCATTAGTACATACATACATACACACACCCCACACACACACAGGTAAGACCATTAGTACACCACACCTTATAATGCTACGAGTGAGAGTATTAGTACACACACATATTTAGTTTCTCCCTATATCTCCGTCAAGCTTTAAAGAATATCCCCAAGACACCCCCCTTCGAGATTAATTTGTACATTTTTCGCTTACCAGTTATTTCGCCCAACGGTCATTTTGCCCACCAACCACATTGCTCATGAGTCGGGGTTCCGTTCACTTAAGGGGAGATCTCCACTTGAGGGATTTTTTTCTTGACCCCTTTCTCCCTCATGTTTAGCCCCATTGCTATTGATATTATGAAACGTTTGCCCCATTAGTTTAGCGATTTTAAGACCTTTCGTGCAATTCAGGTGTCGATTTTATCCTGGCGAGCGATAGCGAGCCTGTAATTTAAGAGGAACCGGCCTTCGGCAGGGACATTTTTCTACCGAAAAATGTACAAATTTATCTTGAAAGGGACTCAAGGGGGTGTAATTTTAAGCTTGATGGAGGTCTAGGGAACAAACTAAATACCTCCCCTTAACGGGGAAAGGGATTATTTTAAAATCAATCTGTATAATTATTAAATATTTGTATAGTTTCATCTCTAAACCAACGTTTTAAGGGGAGGTTTCCACTTGAGGGATTTTTTTCTTGACTCCTTTCTCCCTCATGTATAGCCCCATTGCTTTTCTATTTTTAAGACGTTCGCCCCATTATTTTGACGAGTTTAAGAACTTTCGACCCATTTCTGTCAATTTTAAGACCTTTCGTGCCATTTAGGTGTCGATATTATCCTGGCGAGCGATAGCGAGCCTGTAATTTAAGAGGAACCGGCCTTCAGCCGGGACATTTTTCTACCGAAAAATGTACACATTTATCTTGAAAGGGGCTCAAGGGGGAGTAATCTTAATCTTGATGGATACCTAGGGACCAAACTAAAAACCTCCCGTTAACCCATACCAGGGACGTCCTTCTCACCATATGCTGGCAACTATTGGACAAGTATATTCAGCTTAGGAAGGACCTCTGGCCATAATAAGGCTTCCAACTATCTCCACCAACCCTTTTAACCACCACAGATCCTTCCTAAGCTGCATAATATCACCTAAACATAACTAGAATACAATATAAACACAGGTCGCTGGTACTGAAAGGGTTAAAAGCTATGTGTGGCGCATTAACCCCTTCACCCCCGTTAAGTTATTACCATCGTATTCAGGTCACCCTTAGACGATTTCCTTCCAATGTGTAATCTACTTCTACGACTCAAAATGGGGTAAATACGATCTCCATAACCCTCTGAATAACATAGGTCCTTCTTAAGTTGCATAAAATCGTCTAATTTGAACCCATCTTAAAGGTGAAACTGACGTCCTGGTGCTGAAGGGGTTAAATAGTGGGGTTTCACGGTGGGAAGGTTTAAGGGTATGGCTGAGAGAGAGAGAGAGGGAGAGAGAGAGAGAGAGAGAGAGAGAGAGAGAGAGAGAGAGAGAGAGAGAGAGAGAGAGAGAGAGAGAGAGAGAGAGAGAGAGAGAGAGAGAGAGAGAGAAAGAATCAGAATCAGAATCAGAATATTTATTTTTCCATTTTACAATGGTTCTTCACATAAAACATTAAAAAAAAAAAAAAAGAGAGAGAGAGAGAAGGGGCCAAGGAGGTGGTTTATCCCCCCCCCCCCCCCTCCCCTCCCTATAAAACGACTGGTGGTGGGGCTAATCCCGTGATTTACAGCAAATCATATTAATTACATTATCCAGGGGTGCCATAAACCTGCCCTAACCTTATACAGCATATACCTCTCTCTCTCTCTCTCTCTCTCTCAAAGCTTCATCGCTCTCGTCTCTCTCTCTTCTCTCTCTCATTCCCTATCTCTCACTCACTTGCAGCAAAAGAATTAATAGAGAATTTGAATGTTGGTGATGAATTCAGTAACAGCGACCATCGTACGATAACTTTCACTTTAAACTTTACTAGTAACGAACCAAATAGTAGCATCGAAAAAGTCCCTAATTTCAAGAAAGCAAACTTCCATAAACTTGAGCTATGTTTAAAGAAACTGACTGGAGCTTTTTAATTAACAATAACGACATAAATACATCTTGGAAGTTATTCGAAACCACTTACCCAAAAGCAGTGCAAGACTGCATACCATCGAAAAAACGGCGTCCAGGCCATAATAATAAGCCCAAATGGTGGAATAAAGATATTTCAAACTGCCTGCTTGCTAAAAAAAAAATTGCTAATGATAGATTAAAATCCTCACAAAATGACGAAGAACGGGTGAAATTTGTAGAGCTACGACGCAAAGCCAAAAAGTTATGAAGCAAAGTAAAAAGACCTAGAGTTACATATTGCGAATCAAAGTAAAACAAACCCGAAAGAATTCTATAGTTA
Organism: Paralithodes platypus; assembly: GCA_032716605.1. Lineage (NCBI taxonomy): Eukaryota > Metazoa > Arthropoda > Malacostraca > Decapoda > Lithodidae > Paralithodes > Paralithodes platypus. The sequence continues at coordinate 78,811,518 of CM064575.1, read as the reverse complement.
TATCAGAAAGAAAAAAGTAGTTACTTCAACTGTTGGACCGTTAGTCGATGAAAATGGAGAATACACCAAAGACTAAGTACAAATGAGTAATGCCCTCAATACCTTCTTTGCATCAGTTTTTACAACAGAAGACCTCAGTGATATCCCTACACCATCGCCGATTCAGATTGATAATTCAGATGTTCTAAGCAATATCACCATTACAGAGAGAGAAGTATGAATTTGTTTAGATAAACTCAACCTAAATAAATCGCCTGGACCTGATACAATCTCGCCTAGGGTTCTAAAGGAAGGTTAGGGTGAGCCTCCCAAACCACTGACATTACTATTTAATAAAATCTTGCAGTCTGGAACTTTTCCTGATCAGTGGAAGCTAGCCAACGTAACAACCGATATTCAAAAAGGCAGCAAATCCCAACCCAGTAACTATCGTCCAATTAGCTTAACCTCAGTTGTATGTAAAATGCTAGAAACTGGCATAAGAGACAGACTCGTAAATCACTTAGAGGAAATAACATACTTAAGATACTCAACACGGCTTTCGTAAAAACGTTCCTGTTTAACAAACCTCTTAGACTTCTTCCACGATATCCTCAACCTCTACGATGAGAGTAAAGCTGTAGATATTATATACCTTGATTTTCAAAAGGCCTTTGACAAAGTTCCCCACAAACGTTAACTGCTAAAACTAAAAGCGCATGGAATACAAGACGGTTTGTTGAAATGGATAGAAAATTGGCTCAGCGACAGAAAGCAAAGAGTAGTCATAAACGGTAAGGCATCTAAATGGACCAATGTAAGTAGCGGGGTACCCCAGGGATCGGTACTAGGACCAATTCTCTTTCTAATTTACATCAACGACATAGATGAGGGTCTCACCTGTACAATCTCAAAATTTGCTGACAATACAAAAATTGCAAATAGCGTACTCTCAAAAGATCAAGTTGACGATATGCAACCCAATCTAGATAAATTGTCACATTGGGCCCAAATTTGGCAAATGAGTTTCAATGCGGATAAAGGTAAAGTATTACATATCGGATACCTAAATGAGAAAGCAAACTATTCGATGAATGGCACTCAGCTTAAGAATGTAAACAGAGAAACCGATCTGGGAGTAACAATATCGAGTAACCTAAACGGGAGTCAACAATGTTCAGAAGTTGTTAAGAAGGCAAACAAAATAATTGGCTTTATAGGCAGGTCATTTGAGCATAAATCCAACGACGTTATCCTAACCCTTTACAATTCCTTAGTCCGCCCTCTTCTGGAATACTGCGTTCAATGCTGGTCCCCTTATTACCAAAAAGATAAACAAGCTAGAACGAGTACAACGTAGAGTTACCAAAATGATACCTAGCCTAAAGAACAAAACATACGAAGAGCGTCTTAGAGAATTAAATCTATTTCCTTTAACCCAGCGCAGATTAAGAGGTGACTTAATTCAATTTTTCAAAATCATCAAAGGCCTTGACAATATGAACTGTAGAAGTACTTCACTAGCGACCAATCTAATTACACGCGGGGAAACGGTTGCAAAATTATTGGTAAATCTTTTAACTCACACGAATATAAGAATTTTTTCTTCAATCGAGTTGTCAACTTGTGGAATGGGCTTCCCCGAGACGTTATAGACTGCAGCACCGTTGATTCATTTAAACTCCGCCTAGACAAATATCTCGAATCAAACCCGCGACTGACTGCGTTTGTAAATGAATAACTTTATTTTATCCTCCACTCAGTTACTAACCCATATGTCCCCTACTAACTTCCTAGTCCTGCCACGGACATTAGTTCCAGGGCAGTAGTTCCCTTACCCACTCTAAACCACTGTTTGGACGCTTGATCCTCAGTGTTTTGGAGGACAAGCAGCCTAGATGGGTCACTACTGTTGTTGCTTGATTTCCTTTGTACTCCTTTGTACTCTCACTCTCTAGCTATCAATATATACAGGTATATATATATATATATATATATATATATATATATCACTCACTCTCACTCTCACTCTCTCCCTCTCTCTCTCTCTCTGACACATACACACACAGACACACAAACAAACAAACGCACACACACACACACACACACACACACACACACAAACAAACACACACACACACACACACACCTCCAGTCACTGCGGTAAAGACTCAGCCATAACCAGGAATGCAAACCCAGTCAAACCTTAGAGACCCACTCGGTAGAGCGCATACCTCCGCCTACACTGGTGGAGATATATGCGCTTCACCGATCATAGCCGACACAGTACCAATCATTTTGGAGTAAGGGGTCGGGCGCAAGTTGGACTAGATAATAGTCCATCAGGCGCCCGGGAACGATTAATATGAAGTGGCGCCTGGAAAGTGTGTTGGGAGGGCTGTGGCTTTGGCTCCGCTGCATATCTGCCTGCCGAGATCGAACCTCTCCGGGTGTCGGGGCCGGGGAGCGCTGGAGCGACCTTGGTGACCCTGGTCTCTGGGTCTTCTCCTGGGTAACCTGGATGTGTGAGTTTGTGCTTTCTGTCTGTGTTTATTTGTTGTTTTATGTTGTGTTGTGTTTTCCCTGTTCTTGCTCTGTCTTGAGTCGGCTACCTCCAAAATGGGGATTGGGCCTGAGCATATAGATAGATAGATAGATAGATAGATAGATCATATTTTAAGGGGGCCCACCTCGCGTTTTTTTTCTCTTTCTCTCCCTCTCTCTATGGCTTGTATCCATTCGGCCCCATTCAGCCTCCTGTTTTAAGACGTTTACCCCCATCAAGGTGTCAATATTTTCCTGGCGAGCGGTAGCGAGCCAGCATATACATATATTTTTGTTTTAACAGCAAGCTAAATTTGTACATTTTTCGATAGAAAAATTTCTCCGGCGAAGCCGGATTTCTCCATAAAATGCTGGCTCGCTATCGCTCGCCAGGAGGAAATCGACACCTGGATGGGGATAAACGTCTTAAAACAGTGGGCTGAATGGATACAAGCCAGGGAAGGAGAGAAACATGAAAAAAAGCCGGTGACTCCCCTTAAATTGAAGCACTTCTTCCTTGGCACATATCTAATCTGTCCACCAAATTCCGTGAGAATCGGTTCATAACCTTTTTAGATATCTTGTTTACAGAACAACGGACAGACAGACAAACGAACAAACACATAACCTCCTCCAATTTCGTTGACGAAGGTAACTACCAAGTCCAAATTAATAATATTTCTATGCAGAAAGAAAGTTACGTTAGCAGACAGTTATATCGTGTCAATAGTTTAAGGGGAGGTTTTTGGTGTGTTTCCTAGACCTCCATCAAGCTTGAAATTACACCCCCTTGACCCCCTTTCAAGATAAATTTGTACATTTTCGGTAGAAAAATGTCCCGGCCGAAGGCCGGTTCCTCTTAAAATACAGGCTAGCTATCGCTCGCCAGAAAATACACCTAAATGGGACAAAAGGTCTTAAAAGTGACATAAATGGGGTGAAACTTCTTAAAATCGCCAAACTAATGGGGCGAACGTCTTAAAATTTCAAAAGCCATGGGGCTAAACATAAGGGAGAAAGGGATAAAGAAAAAAATCCCTCAAGTGGAAATCTCCCCTTAAGACTTTATATCCAGATTTTATAATTACATGCAAACCATTAAACAAAATTGTAATAAATGCATTATGGCCGTATTGTTGATGACCCCAGCTCCAACTTCCTTAAAGACCAAAACTCGCCAGAAGTCAATGGGCAAGCATACAAAAATCGTCTGAGGGTAGCCAGGATATATGGAAGAAACTCGGCATCATATACTAAGAGGGTTAACCCTTTCACGCATATATGACGCAGAGGTTGCCAGATTAGCAATAAGAAATAGAGTTCTCTCACTCTTATAATTACCTCTCCAAAATTAGTTTTCTGCCCACAGCTAACTCAAAGACAACTGCAGAGGTTGAAGTAACTAAACTAAAGGTTTCTAAATACCCCTGATGGTAACAAAGGCTTTAAAGTATCCCCAATAGGCTCAACACAGCTAACTCAAAGACAACTGAAGAGGTTGAAGTAACTAAACTAAAGGTTTCTAAATACCCCTGATGGTAACAAAGGCTTTAAAGTATCCCTAATAGGCTCAACACAGCTAACTCAAAGACAACTATAGTAGTTGAAGTAACTAAACTAAAGGTTTCTAAATACCCCTGATGGTAACAAAGGCTTTAAAATATCCCCAATAGGCTCAACACAGCTAACTCAAAGACAACTGCAAAGGTTGAAATAACTAAACTAAAGGTTTCTAAATACCCCTGATGGTAACAAAGGCTTTAAAGTATCCCCAATAGGCTCAACACAACTAACTCAAAGACAACTGCAGAGGTTGAAGTACTAAACTAAAGGTTTCTAAATACCCCTGATGGTAACAAAGGCTTTAAAGTATCCCCAATAGGCTCAACACAGCTAACTCAAAGATAACTGCAGAGTTGAAGTAACTAAACTAAAGGTTTCTAAATACCCCTGATGGTACCAAAGGCTTTAAAGTATCCCCAATAGGATCAACACAGCTAACTCAAAGACAACTGCAGAGGTTGAAGTAACTAAACTAAAGGTTTCTAAATACCCCTGATGGTAACAAAGGCTTTAAAGTATCCCCAATAGGCTCAACACAGCTAACTCAAAGACAACTGCAGAGGTTGAAGTAACTAAACGAAAGGTTTCTAGACACCCCTGATGGTAACAAAGTCTTGAAAGTATCCCCAATATACTCAACACAGCTAACTCAAAGACAACGGCAAGGTTGAAGTAACTAAACTAAGGTTTCTAAATACCCCTGATGGTAACAAAGGCTTTAAAGTATCCCCAATAGGCTCAACACAGCTAACTCAAAGACAACTGCAGAGGTTGAAGTAACTAAACTAAGGTTACCCTTGTGGTAACAAAGGCTTTAAAGTATCCCCAATAGGCTCAACACAGCTAACTCAAAGACAACTGCAGAGGTTGAAGTAACTAAACTAAAGGTTTACCCCTGATGGTAACAAAGGCTTTAAAGTATCCCCAATAGGCTCAACACAGCTAACTCAAAGACAACTGCAGAGGTTGAAGTAACTAAACTAAAGGTTTCTAAATACCCCTGATGGTACCAAAGGCTTTAAAGTATCCCCAATAGGCTCAAAATCGCGTCATATGTCGGAGAGGGTTAAAAAAAAAAATCCCATATGCACTGCAATAAATCGTGTATGCAGGATAAAACATAATTTGGGATGCATAACAACATCGTCTAAGGGTAGCCAGAAAATAGGGAAGAAACTCGGCATCCAATACTGAGAGGGTTAATGGGAGATGGTCGGTTTATCTGGCTCCCTTTCTCCCTGGTGTCTAGCCCCATTAGTTTTGACATTTTAAGACGTTTGGCCCATTAGTTTGGCGATTTTTAGACCTTCCACCCCATTTCTTTGTCAATGTTAAGACTCTTCGTACTATTTAGGTGTCGGTGTATTTCTCGGCGAGCGATAGCGAGCCTGTACCGGAAATATTTCTATCGAAAAATTTACAAATTTATCTTGATGGGGGGTCTTGTTTTTTTTTGTTTTTTTAAAGGGGGGATTTCCACTTGGGAGATTTTTTTCTGGACCCCTTTCTCCCTCATGTTTAGTCCCATTGCTTTTGAGATTTTAAGACGTTCGCCCCATTAGTTTGGCGATTTTAAGAACCCTCACCCCATTTTTGTCAATTTCAAGACCATTCGTGCCATTTAGGTGTCGATTTGTTCCTGGCGAGCGATAGCGAGCCTGTAATTTAAGGGGAATCGACCTTCGGCCGGGACATTTTTCTACCGAAAAATGTACAAATTTATCTTGAAAGGGGGTCAAGGGGGGAGTAATTTTAAATTTGGTGGAAGTCTAGGGAATCCACTAAAAACCTCCCCTTAAGCTTGATGGAGGTCTAGGAAGGAAAATAAAACAGGCCCCCCCCCCCCCCTTAAACACACCATAGGGTTTTGGTGTGTTTGATTTCTGGCGAATCGGCTTACCGGCGAAGTGACCGTGAACGACCGGACATGGGGGCGAAACTACCGGAAGAGAAAGGCAGGGGGATATGGTGGTGGGGTCTGGTCTGGTCTGGTGGGTGTGGGTGGTCTGAGAGAGAGAGAGAGAGAGTGTGAGTGAGTGAGTGTGAGTGTGTGAGTGAGAGAGAGAGTGAGTGAGTGTGTGTGTTACAAGGAGAGAGAGAGAGAGTGTGAGAGAGAGTGTGAGTGAGTGTGAGTGAGTGAGAGAGAGAGAGAGAGTGAGTGAGTGAGTGAGTGTGTGTGTGTGTGTTACAAGGAGTTAGCCAAATATAAGTAAATTAAAAAAGAAACGAGAAGAAAAGAGAGAGGAGCGAGGAGATACGTATTTTTTTGGAGTGTTGGTGAGAGAGGGAGCCATTCCATTCCATAGGAGTTAGCCTCATACAAACTCAAAATTGAAAGAGAGCTGGTAGAGAGAGAGAGAGAGAGAGAGAGAGAGAGGAGAGAGTGTGTAGTTGAGTGTGTTTGTGTGTGTTACAGGATTTAGCCACATATAAGTAAATTAAAAAAAGAAACGGAATAAAGAGAGAGATAGAGAGAGAGAGAGAGTGCTGAGCGGGTGTGTTGAGTGAACGTGAGTGAGAGGGAGATCATATTCCAAGGAGTTAGCGCCCTCATATACTACCTAATTAAAAGAGAGAGAGAGAGAGAGAGAGAGAGAGAGAGAGAGAGAGAGAGAGAGAGAGAGTGTGTGTGAGTGAGTGAGTGAGAGGGAGATCATTCCAAGGAGTTAGCCTCATATAACTAAATTAAAAGAGAGAGAGAGAGAGAGTAGAGGAGACGAGAGAGAGAGAGAGAGAGGAGAGAGAGAGAGAAGGAGAGAGAGAGAGAGGAGACGGAGAGAGGAGAGAGAAGCGTACTTAAAAGGAGTTTGTGGGCAAGAGATACCGACGATTGAAGTGTGGGGGTGTAGCGCTGGCGCGTCGTGAACTTAACTACAATATGTTTGTGGAGAGTGTCGTGAGGTAAGTATTGTTTTGGTGGTATTACGGAGGTGTGGTTGTGTGTGGGTGTGTGTGTGTGTGGTGTGTACTGTTATGGGGGGTAGGGGGGTTTGTGCGATCTGTGTGTGTGTGTGTTTCTGGAGAGTGTGGCGTGAGTGGTGTTGAGTGGTGTGTGTAGGGGTTTTTGTATGTGTGTGCGTGTGTGTAGGTAGACGTCTATGTGAATATGTGCTTCTGGTTGTGTGTGAGTGTATGTAGGTACTGTAGGTAGGGATGTGTGTATGTGTGTGTGTGTGTGTGTGTGTGTGTGTGTGTGTGATATCAGTACCGGCTAATGATCTGATATTTAAGGGGAGGTTTTTAGTTTGTTCCCTAGTCCTCCATCAAACTTAATATTACACCCCCTAGGCTCCCTTTCTAGATAAATTTGTACATTTTTCGGTAGAAAAATGTCCCGGCCAGAGGCCGGTTCCTCTTAAATTACAGGCTCGCTATCGCTCGCCAGGAAAAAATTGACACCTAAATGGGACGAAAGGTCTTAAAATGGGGCAAAAGTTCTTAAAATCGCCAAACTAATGGAGCGAACATTTTAAAATCTCAAAAGCAATGGGGCTAAACATGAGGGCGAAAGGGGTCCAGAAAATAATTCCTCAAGTAGAGATCTCCCCTTAATGTCAGTAAGGGATTTCACACTCAAATTAGCCAAGCAAAATATGCATGAATGGCGTCGGGTGTACGGTCGCGCTAATAAGTCATGTCCCAGCTGTCATTACGTTTCGCTCGCTCTGTGTTGTATTAATGTCTGTCAGATGTTGAATAGGGTGGGTAATTGTAGGAACATGTTTGTATATTTCACTCGATATATGTGGTGCGGAGACATCACTTATTAGCGCGAGTGTACAGTCGCGCTAATAAGTCATGGCCCAACTGTCATTACGTTTGGCTCGCTCTGTGTTGTATTAATGTCTGCCAGATGTTGGATAGGGTGGGCAGGTGTAGGAACATGTTTGTATATTTCACTCAATATGAAGAAATGAAGCTTAAATATGGCTGATACCAATTATGGATCAAAACATGTCGGGTGCCGAGACATCACTTATTAGCGCGACTGTACTCTACAAGGGATCTACGGAGTGTATTAACCATGCATTTTAAAATATGGCCCAGTTGTTTAAAGAAATATATAATTATCTCCGAAATGTAGTTACTGCAAGAGTGTCAAGTAGAATGAAATGTGTGTTAAGGGGAGATCTCTACTGGAGGAATTATTTTCTGGACCCCTTTCTCCCTCATGTTTAGCCCCATTGCTTTTGAGATTTTAAAATGTTCGCTCCATTAGTTTGTCGATTTAAAGAACTTTTGCCCCATTTTAAGACCTTTCGTCCCATTTAGGTGTCATTTTTTTCCTGGCGAGCGATAGCGAGCCTGTAATTTAAGAGGAACCGGCCTTTGGCCGGGAAATTTTTCTACCGAAAAATGTACAAATTGATCTAGAAAGGGAGCCTAGGGGGTGTAATTTTAAGCTTGATGGAGGAGTAGGGAACAAACTAAAAACCTCCCCTTAAATAAATTAGCGATTGTGTTTTGTTTTTATTATTGGTAAAGTTCTGACCGAGCATAAACTTCTAATTAATCCGCTGAGGAAGATGTTTAAAAGTTTATTCTGGCTATTATTAGACGCTTTAAGGGGCGATTTCCACTTGAGGGATTTTTTTTCTTGACTCTTTTCTCCCTCATGTTTAGCCCCATTGTTTTTCTAATTTTAAGACGTTCGCCCCATTATTTTGACGATTTTAAGAACTTTCGACCCATTTATGTCAATTTTAAGACCTTTCGTGCCATTTAGGTGTCGATGTTATCCTGGCGAGCGATAGCGAGCCTGTAATATAAGAGGAACCGGCTTTCAGCCGGGAAATTTTTCTACCGAAAAATGTACAAATTTATCTTGAAAGAGGGTCAAGGGGTGAAATTTTAAGATTGCTGGAGGAGTAGAAAACAAACTAAAAACCTCCCCTTAACACAACTTAGGAAGGATCTGTGGGGATGAAAAGGGTAAACACTATCCCAATTAAACCCTCCGACTTCCACACACCCTTCCTAATCTGAAGAAAAGCGTCTAATGAATGCCAGAATAAACGGTCAAAATGCGTCATAATCCACAGAGGGTTAACTGTGATCTTTGATGAGTAACCCCTTCAGTTCCGGTGCCGTCCTTTTAACCCTCTCCGACATATGACGCGATTTTGAGCCTATTGGGGATACTTTAAAGCCTTTGTTACCATCAGGGGTATTTAGAAACCTTTAGTTAAGTTACTTCAACCTCTGCAGTTGTCTTTGAGTTAGCTGTGTTGAGCCTATTGGGGATACTTTAAAGCCTTTGTTACCATCAGGGGTATTTACAAACCTTTAGTTTAGTTACTTCAACCTCTGCAGTTGTTTTTGAGTTAGCTGTGTTGAGCCTATTGGGGATACTTTAAAGCCTTTGTTACCATCAGGGGTATTTAGAAACCTTTAGTTTAGTTACTTCAACCTCTGCAGTTGTCTTTGAGTAGCTGTGTGAGCATGAAACTTTGTTACCATCAGGGGTATTTAGAGAGGTAATTATAAGAGTGAGAGAACTCAATTTCTTATTGCTAATCTGGCAACCTCTGCGTCATATGTGCGTGAAAGGGTTAACTGTATTCTGGCCACTATTAGACGGGTATATTCAGCTTAAAAAGGGCCTCCAGCAATTAACAGGCTTGGAACCATCTCACTTCACCCTTTCTATTACCCCAGATCTTTCTTAAGGGGAGATCTCCACTTAAGGGATTGTTTTCTGGACCCCTTTCTCCCTCATGTTTACCCCCATTGCTTTTGATATTATAAAACGTTTGCCCCATTAGTTTAGCGATTTTAAGAACTTTCACCTCATATTAAGACCTTTCGTGCCATTCAGGTGTCAATTTTATCCTGGCGAGCGATAGCGAGCCTGTATTTTAAGAGGAACCGGCCTTAGGCCGGGACATTTTTCTACCGAAAAATGTACAAATATATCTTGAAAGGGGCTCAAGGCGGTGTAATTTTAAGCTTGATGGAGGTCTAGGGAACAAACTAACTACCTCCCAGTAGTTCCCTTTCCAATGTTCCCTTACCCACTCTAAACCACTGTTTGGACACTTGATCCTCAGTGTTTTGGAGGACAAGCAGCCTAGAAGGGTCACTAGAACTGTTGTTGCTTGATTTCCTTTGTACTCCTTTGTACTCCCCTTAAGCTGCACAACTTAGTCTAAACATAGGTAGAATACGAATTAAATAGACATCGCCGGTACAGAAGGGGTTAACTTAGGGGGAAGCGTCTATTTATTGGTCGATTTATATATTCAGATAATTTAATCCTTAGTTTCCTCACTAGATCTCCATCAAGCTTAAAAAAAAACATCCCCAAGATCCCCCATGTAGATACAATGTTTACATTATATTTAATACAAGTGGGGATTGGGCCTGAGCATATATTACATGGTTCCAGGTCATCTCAACCAGTAGGCCATTTCAACCAGTAGCTCTCAACCAGTGCCAAATTAACCCAGACCAACCAAACCAGTGCCAAAATATAGTACTAACCTAACCGTATTGGTTGATTTGGTACTGGTTGAGAGCTACTGGTTGAAATGGTCTACTGGTTGAGTTGACCGGTCACCATATTATACATACATAAATACGTTTAAAAGAAATCCTCTTAAATTGCAGGCTAGCTATCGCTCGACAGGGAAAAATCGACACCTAATAAAAATGATGTACGAAAGGTCTTAATATTGGCGAAGAAATGCGGCTACACGTCTTAAAATTGCCAAACTAACCGGTCGGACGTCTGAAAATCTGAAAACGAATGGGGCTAAACATGAGGGAGAAGGGTGGCCCGAGAAACCCACCCTCCCTCCCTCCCTCCTTCAAGGTCTGTGTCGGTGCCTCTCTGAACCTCATCGGCGGTTCTTCAAGGTGTATGGTGGTGTGGCTGAGAATTATTACCCCCGCTGCCCACACCTCGGAGCATTACACGCAGTCAAAAGGCTAATAAATTTGTTTTCAGACTAGGGGCTACAATAACAGGACTTCCGCCAGGGGTGCGCCCCTGTTTTGCAACTGTTGAGCCGCTGCGCGGTTTATTCCTTTTTTGGTCAGGGGAAATGACGTATGTATACAACTCGTCCGATTCCGCGTCCCACGATCTTGTATATCCTCGACTTTGAATGCATAATCGGGATATATATCTCGACTTGGTGTATACTAGCCTGCGATCCGGAATGCCGCGGAACGATAATTACGATCCTGGTTACCCCCGCGAGCATGTGTAGCTAATGGTGAATGAAGCAGGGACTTGCGGGCTAAGGCGACGTATCGGATCAGACAAAAGCGCGGGAAAGTGGTTGGTGGCGCGAGATTAATGGCGGCATCGTCAATACCTTCTAATGGCGGCGACAGCGGCGTCCGATTCCCCGTGAACCCTCATCAAGAATGTTGTGATATGACGGTTTGAGATGATATAGAAAGGGAATACATACTCAGATGATAAATAGGACACCAAGTAGCGAAATATAGTTACGGGATCGTTGTGTTTTTTTCTGATATTTGGTGGTAAAGGGGTGAAATGTAAGGCTGTGGGTGGGTAGAGTGTAGGGATACGAACGCCAGCCCAGGGTAACATCTCCATCGGGCGCTGCGGGGGGTGGTGGTGGTGGTGGGGCCGCGGGGGTTTGGGGGGGGGGGGGGGGGGGGTGGGGATCTGGGGGCCCGGGTACTATAAAGTCTCTCCACACACATACACACACACACACACCCAGGAGAGAACCCACACCACATTTTCATAAACGCTGGACGTGATTTATCCCATTATCTGCTACCCATTGGCGGCGACGGGATAGCCGGCTGGGGTGGGGGGGGGGGGGGGGTGGGGAGGGTCTGCCAAAGAGACTGTAATGACTCACTCCAGTCCAGGTAAGTCACACGTAAGGAATCTTTATTTAATCATATTTTAAGGTGAATTTTATATAAATAAATAAATATATATATATATTGAGAGAAAGATAGATAAATATAGATAGATAGATATACAGTATATATATATATATATATATATATATATATATATATATATATATAGTATATATATTTATTTATTTATACAAGGTGTTATCCTATTTCCTATTGCTTTTCTATTCATATTTACTTAGTGAAATAATTATGTTGCATTTACATATTGAGTGAATACACCAGTGCTAAGCTTGTACTGCACATTATGTGGCAATTATTTGGCATATACTTACAAAAATGAGAGTATATATGTGTATATATATATATATATATATATATATATATATAATGAGATTATATAACATAGACAGATCTGTAATATTATATATATATAATAATATATATATATATATAATGCGAGTATATACATAGACGTGTAATATTATAGATATAGATATATATATATATATCTATAATGGAGGTCTTAACTATAGACAGTGTATATTATAATATATATATATATATCATATATATATATAATATATATACTATCCGAATGCGAGATATAACATAGACAGTGTATATATATAATTATATATATATATATTATCTATATAATTTATTATATAAGTAATAACATAGCACAGTGATATTAATAATATATCTAGATATCTATATATATATATGTATATCTACTATATATGAGAGTATAACAATAGACAGTGTATATTATATATATATAATATCTAAGATATTATATCTATATATATAAGAGATATATAACATAGTACAGTGTATTTATATATATATCTATATATCTATATATCTATGATATATATCTATACTGAGATGTATTATAACATAGACAGTGTATATTCTATATATATATATAATGTATATATCGAATATCTTATAGAATGCGAGTATGCTACCCTGCCAGTGTCTGTCTATCTCTATACTATCTATAATCATATTCCGTCTAGATTCTATATTAAGTATATAACATACAGTGTATATTCTATATATATATCTATATATATTAGATAATATATCTATATATATCTATATATTAATGAGATAGTTAGATAACATAGACAGTGTATATTATATTATATTATATATCTATATAGATATATATATATATATAATGGAGTCATATAACATAAGACAGTGTATATTATAATATATATATATATATATATATATATATATAGTATATAATGAAGTATATAACATAGACCGTGTATATTTATTATATATATATATCATATATATATAGTTATATATATATTATATCCATGAGAGTATATAACATAGACCAGGTTTATTATTATTATATATATAGTATCTATATAATATAATATAAAGAGAGGATATAACATAGAACAGTGTATATTAATATATATAATATAGATAATAATATATATATGAAGTACATACCAAGAGCAGTGTATAGTATATATATATATTCTATATATATATATATATATATATAAATGAGAGTATCTACCATAGACAGTGTATTTATATAATAATTATTATATAACTATCGATATATATATATATATAACAATAATGAGAGTAATAACATAACAGTGTATATTATATATATAATATAATATATATACATATATATCCGGATACTGAGAGTATATAACAATAGACAGTGTAGATTAAATATATATATATCTATATATATATATATATTATATATATATATATGAGAGATATAACATAGACAGTGGATATTTATATCTATATATATATATATATCTATATAAATATATATAATGAGATATATCCCATAGACAGTGTATATTAGATATAATTCTATATATATATATATATAGATAGATAAGAATGAGAGTATAAACTCGACAGTGTCTATTATCATAGATACGATATATATATATATAATATATAAGTATATATATATATATATCTATACTGAGAGTAAGATAACATAGACAGTGTATAGATCATAGAGAATATATATATATTATAATATCTAATGAGAGTATCTAACATAGACAGGGTCATTCTCTATATATCTCTCTCTCTAGTATATCTATATCTCTACCTGCGCGCTATCCCCTAGACAGTGTATAGCTTATCATCTATTATCTATCTATTCTATATTATATATCTATAATTAGAGTATATAACCATAGACAGTTTCATCTTATAGATATCTATAATATATAATAGATTATCTATATATCTCATATGCTAATTAGCAGTATATAACATAGACAGTGTATATTATATATATATATATATATATATATATATATATATAATGAGAGTATATAACATAGACAGTGTATATTTCTATATATATAATCTATTATATCTTATATATAGAATGATACGTAACTATAACCTAGCCAGTGTATATTATATATTATATATATATATAGTAAGTCTCTCATATATCATGAGAGTATATAACATAGACAGTGTATAGATATATATATATATATATATATATATATATAATGAATATAATCGTAATAATAATAATAATAATAATAATATAATATCTTCTAATGATAGTCATAATTAACTGTCAAAACGCGTCATGATCCTCAAAGGGTTAAGAACCAGAACAGCGCCCATCCTAAACGGCCACAAACAGAACGACCACACTCCTAAACGGTCACAAACAGAACGACCACACTCCTAAACGGTCACAAACAGAACGGCCACACTCCTAAACGGCCACAAACAGAACGACCACACTCCTAAACGGCCACAAACAGAACGGCCACAAACAGAAAGGCCACACTTCTAAACGGCCACACTCCTAAACGGCCACAAACAGAACGTCCACACTCCTAAACGGCCACAAACAGAACGGCCACACTCCTAAACGGTCACAACGAGAATCTAATTTTTTATTTATTTACCTATATTTGTCTGTGTATGAAGGAGACAAAAGGCAAAGCTGCCTGGAACAAGTGCCACCTCCCAAGTTGAGAGAGTGAGAGATCCAAATTAAACACTTTATTATATTTGTGTTTACATTGTGGGAAAGAAGAGCGGTGTGCTTGGTAATGGTAGTGAAACTTAATACTCCTTTCTCCCTCATGTTTAGCCCCATTGTTTTCATAATGTTAAGACGTTCGCCCCATTATTTTGACGATTTTAAGAACTTTCAACCTATTTCTGTCAATTTTAAGACCTTTCGTGCCATTTAGGTGTCGTGTTTGGGTTATCCTGGCGAGCCGATAGCGAGCCTGGTAAGTTGTAATATGTAAATCCGGCTTTCAGCCGGAAATGTTTCTATCGAAAAATGTACAATTTGATCGTGAAAGGAGCTCAAGGGGGTGTCATCCTTAAGCTTGAAGATATCTACGGACCAAACTAAAAAACCTCCCTCTTAAAAGGAACTGAAAGACAAAAAATATAAAAAGTATTGACATATACACTACTACGACTACTACTACTACTAATAATATTAATAATAATAATCACTATAATATATAATAATAATAATAATAGGATGAATAATAATACTATTAATATTCGTTATAATAATAATATAATATAATAGTTATAATACTAATAATAATATATTTAATAATAATCATATAATATTAATATATAATAATATTAAGAATAATAATAATAATATTAATAATAATAAAGATATTAATAATAATAATAATAATAATAATATTAATAATACTTAATATTAATAATATAATATAATATAAAGATAATAATAATATTAATAATACTAATAGTAATAATAATCATAATAATATTAATAATAATAATATTCATAATCCATAATAATATTAATAATAATACTATTACATAAAGATAATATTAGATAAATAATAATAATAATAATAATAATACTATTAATAATAAATAATAATATAATAAGATATTAATAATAATAATATAATAATAATAATAATAACTAATATTAATAATAATAATAATATTAATAATAATAATATGAAATCTAATATTAATAATAATAAGTAGGATGGAATAAGATATAATATTAATAATAAAACTATTAATAATATAATAGATGTGCTGATGGAGTTAATAATAATAAGATTATACTCAATAATAATACTAATATTAATTAATAATAATATTAATATAATAAGATTAAGAATATATATAATAGTTTAATAATAATAATAATACGAAATAATATTAATAATATATATTATAATAATAAAATAATAATAATATTAATAATAATACTAATATTAATAATAAATAATATTAATAATAAAATCAATAATAATAATAATTACAATAACCATGATAATAATAATAATAATAATAATAATAATAATAATAATAGATAATATAATTATATAATAATAAGATAATATGATAATAATAATAATAATAATAATAATAATAATAATAATATTAATAATAATAATAAATTACAATAATAATAGTAATAATAATAATAATATTAATAATAATAATAATATTAATGTAATAATATTAATAATAAATATACATATTAATAATAATCATAATATTAATAATAATAATAATATTAATAATCATATATTAATAATAATAATATTCTAATAATAATAATATTAATAATACTAATATTAATGATAATAATAATAATACAATAAGACGATATTTACTACAATAATAATAATAATAAGAATATAAATAGTTAGAATTAATAATATAATATTAATAATAATTAATATTAATAATAAGATATATAATATAATTAATAATAAGAATAATATTAATAATAATAATATTAATACTCATACGATAACAATAATAATAATAATAATAATAATAATATTAATAATAATAATAATATTAATAATAATAATAATAATATTAATAATAATCATAATTATAATAAGACAAATAGATAATAATTAACCCTTTCTGTACCGGGGACGTCCTTTTAACTTTATTCTGGCTACTATTAGACGATTGTATTCAGTTTAAAAGGGGCTTCCAGCAATTAACAGGCTTCGAACTATCTCACTTAAGGGGATATAGTATCCACTTGAGGGATTTTTTTTGGGGGACCCTTTCTCCCCGCATGTTTAGCCCCATTGCTTTTGAGATTTTAAGCACCTTCGCCCTAGTAGTTTGGATATTTTAAGACATTTCGCCCCATTTCTGGTAAATTTTTAAGACTTTTCGTGCGGTTACGGTGTCGATTTTTTTCCCTGGCGAGCGATAGCGAGCCTGTAATTCAAGAGCAAACCGACCTCCGGCCGGGATTTTTTTAACCGAAACATGTAACAAATTTATCTTGAAAGGTGTCCTAGGGTTGTAATTTTAAGGTTGATGAAAAAGTAGGGAACAAACTAAATACCTCCCCTTAACCCCGTTCACTGCCATAGATCCTTCTTAAGCTGGACAATATACCGGAACTATACATATAGCAAGAATAGTATCAAAAACACGTCGGCGGTACAGAAGAGGTTAAGGAGGACATATTATCATCCCAGAGACTTCAACGAAACCCCTACAATAATGATCTCCCCCCCCCCCCCCCCCTCCCATGTACTAATCATCGGACATACGCTGATGCAGTGGTGGAACGGCATGTAGGCTTATACACGCTGATGGTTGATAAGCCTGTCTAGGGAGGGACCACGCTAAAATCCTTTTCCATCGGACCCTCGACCCCATTCTGCCATAGAATTCACCTGACCTACCCTACCAATGTGTTTGTGTGTGTGTTGTGTGTGTTGTGTGTGTGTGTGGGTTGTTGTGTGTGTGTGTGTGTAGTGCGTGTGGTGTGTGGTGTAGTGGTGTCGTGTGGTGTGTGTTTTTACGTGTAGCGTGTGTGTTCGTGATGTATTTATGTGTTGTGTGTGTGTATGTAGTCTGTTTGTTGGAATGGGATTCGTGTTTGTGGGTGTGCTTGTGTTATGTGTGTATTGATTTGTGGGTAGGTAGTGTGTGTGTAGTGTGTGCGTGTGTGTATGTGTGTGGTAAGAAAACTTACCTGTGATTAACCCTCATTGTCACCCCCGTCACCACACCACCCACCCCTACTCTCTCTCTCTCTCTCTCTCTCTCTTACTTCTCATAATATCTTTCAACTATAATTCAACTATATAAACTATATATATATATATATATATATATATATATATATATATATTCTTTATCGAAAAACCAATTCCCATTCAAAAAAATCAACTCCAGTCAAAATTGCATAAGGAAAATAATTGGGTAAATCCACGAATGTTTATACGTGACTCATGTACAGTAGGGCTAATAAGTCCATGTCTTAGCTGTTATTACGTTTAGCTCGGTCGAGTGCTATAAGCTCGATCTACTGTATCCTATTTTTGTCTGCCAGATTATTAATAGGGTGGGTAATTTTTTTTTTTTTTTTTTTCTATGTTGATGAGGGACACAAAAAGGCAAAACTGCCTGTGGACCGAGTGCCTCCCCCAGATTTAAAAGAGTAACATGGCCAAAATCAAGGAACATTTTAGGCCAAATATCTGTACACACGGAGTTTGAAACAATTTAAGTCATATAAATGAGGGAAAGATTGATTAAATGAAGAGTTTTCCATAGCTCAGCTGATGAATAGAAGAATGATTGGGAGTAACGTTTCACTCTTTAGTTGGAGAGTTGTACAGAGCATGGGTGGGGGATGGTGTTGTGCAAGACAAGTACTATGGCGTACCCTACGTAGAGGAAGGTGGTATGCACTGAGAGCTCTTGTACATTGATTATTATTATTGTAGTAGCGATATAATAGCGGAGAGAGATGCAACATTGCGGTGCAGAGAGAGAAAATTGCAGTAGTCAGTGAGTGGACTGGAATCAATGATACGAAAGGCTTTTCCTTTCTATTTTGTCTAGGAGTGCGGCGTGAGAGGATCCTCCCACACACTTTTAACACTACTCAACACAAGGACGCACTGTTCCCCTGTACAGAGCAAAAAGCTGTAGCAGGGGCCCAGAACCCTTTGCTGGCGGTGGAGCCAACCCAGCTTCTGGAAAGCTGTTTTAGCAAGACTGGTTACATATATATATATATATATATATTTTTTTTTTTTTTTTTTTTTTTTTTAAAGAGACAATGAACGGAGGAAGGAAAAACACAGATAAAACAAAAAGGTCCATGTGCCTAAAGGCGATCCTCCATTCATAAAATGTTTGTACAAACTGGATTTAAACTTTTGTAGATTGTACTTTTTGTTGAAAGCAACTCGAGTGAAGTGAATTCCAAAGAGATAGTAGTTCTAGGGAGAAATGAATTTTGATAAGCAGAAGTTCTGCATTGTGGGAGGAGAAAGTGTACATTCATGGGCGCTTCTCCAGCTGCCCTAAGTTCTACGGGAATATGTGGAGATGCGTTCCTTCCAAGTGAGAGCATAAGAAAAATAGACACCAAGGGTTTATGAGCATATTTGTTTATCTCACTCGAAGTGAAGTAAATCAAAGTGTTAGAAATGGGCTGATAGACCAATTATTGATAAAATTATACTTCGCGCCGATACATCACTTATTTGGCCGACTGAACATGTGCTAACTAGCCCCTTTCGGTAGCCAAACATTTTCCGCCCCCTATTCCCTGCAGTGAGGTAACCGCCACAGTGTATATGACGGGTGGACCGGGCCCTACACGATCACATAAGATGGATGGTTCACTTTTTTGGACGATTTTTGCATGTATTCATTATTTTTCTAGTTTCCTCCCTAGACCTCCATCAAATTTAAAAACACAGATCCATTAATATTCCCAGTTGCTAGACTTAATTTGTACATTTTTCGGTAGAAATATGTCCCGGCCGAAGGCCGCTTCTTCCAACATTACAGGCTCACTATCGTTCGCCAGGGAAAAAATCGACACCTAAATAGCACGAAAAGTCTAAATATTGACGAAGGAATGGGGCGAAAGGTCTTAAAATCGACTAGCTAATGGGGCAAACATCTTAACATCTGAAGACTAATGGGTCTAAACACTATGGAGAAAGCCAGTGGTCCAGAAAACCCTGCACTGAGGTAACCGCCACAATGTATATGACGGGTGGACCGGGCCCTACACGATCACGTAAGATGGATGGCTTAACCCCTTCAGACTCGTATGACGCAGAGTTTGCCAGATTAGCAATAAGAAGTAGAGTTCTCTCACTCTTATAATTACCTCTCCAAAATTAGTTTTCTGCCCACAGCTAACTCAAAGACAACTGCAGAGGTTGAAGTAACTAAACTAACGCTTTATAAATACCCCCTAATTGGTAAGAAAGGCTTTAAAGTATCCCTAATAGGCTCAACAAAATTGCGTCATATGTCGGAGAGGGTTAATATACCACATTGTCCAGCGCCAGTCCGCATGAACATCTAACCACACCAGCCGAAACCCCCACACAGCCGAAACCCCCACAACAGCCGAAACCCCCACACAGCCGAAACCCCCACAACAGCCGAAACCCCCACAACAGCCGAAACCCCCATACAGCCGAAACCCCCACACAGCCGAAACCCCCACACAGCCGAAACCCCCACACAGCCGAACACCCCCACACAGCCGAACACCCCCACACAGCCGAACACCCCACACAAAAATGGCAGCCGAACCCCCCCACACAGCCTAACCCCCCCACAACAGCCGAAACCCCCACAACAGCCGAACCCCCACCACAGCCCGAAACCCCCACAACAGCTGAAACCCCCACAACAGCCGAAACCCCCCACACAGCCGGCTTCGTCGCCGGCACCTTTTTTCTATCGGGGAAAAATGTATAATTTATCTTGAAG